>CAJNIZ010043761.1:36516-49232 GCA_905231905.1 Symbiodinium pilosum
CTGATGATATAGGGTTTAGGGTTTAGGATTTAGGGTTTAGGGATTGTTCGAGATAGCTGTCCCCACAAAGGCCATCAATGCAGGTTCCTTTCTTGGTTAGGATCTCCTATTATATAGGACGTGTACTCCCAATGGTCCCATCTTTACAAGGACGTTTAGAACAACCCCCCAAAACCCTAAACCCTTAAACCTTAAAACCTGAACCCTCAACCCTAACCCCCATACAGACTCCTTGAAGGGACCCCGAACCCGAAGCCCACGCTTTGAGAGCCGAGGTCTGGCGGGCTTGCAATTAACCTACTGGGGGTTAGGGTTTAGGGTTTGGGATTTAGGGTTTCGGGTTGAGGGTTTATGGTTTAGGGTTTAGGTGTATAGTGGCCTTTTCTAATGATGACAACAGGGCCTTGGGGTACATATTGTACTACAATTCCACAAGGATTGTAAGGTAATACGCTTGCAGTACAGGAAACTGAGGGGTGGTCCCGCGCTATGGGGATCTTCAGGAAAAAAGATCTTCACATGTCGCGTCTCGAAGCGCCATACCTAGTAAACAAATCACTGAATTGGATATTTTGCATTTGCAGCCCCCTTCCCTGACATTGAAAGCCCCACTCCCTAATATTGAGTATTCCCTATATCGCCCTACATCTCTATATATCTATATATACCCTATTATAATATAGTAGTTTCCATGTTCTTTTCCATTATTCCCATATACCCCCAATATAATCCCAATACACATACGACAAGGGGAAGAATTGAAATCAGGGCGGAGGCTTTTAATGTTAGGATGGAGGGCGTCACCCGCAAAACACCGTCTACCCTTGAACTTCTTCTCTAGTATGCTGGAGGGTTGAGTGCCAAGGTGGGGTAAGTCTGGGACGTACTACTCTATCTGTCAGATTGTCACTATAGCTGTACACTCCGCAGATGATGAGCCGGCAGTTTGCTTTCTTCGGGTGGCTGAACCAAACTAAGTTATCTTCTAACATAATAAAAAAATTCTAACCAAAAGAAGGATGTAATCTTACTCTGCCAAGGTGACTCTTGTCTCCTCAATGTTTCTTTCTTTTCGTCTTGTGAAGCGTCCCCTTTGCTGTTTATGTGCTGCACACATGGTGCACATGGCAGCTTCATTTGGACCAATTGACCCTAAACCCACACCTCGGCTCCAAACCCTCAACCTCAATCTAATCTGCAAACTTTGCGTGGGTTCTTTAATCAGAATAGGTCTCTCGGTCGTATTATGCAGCAGTTATACACCTGTTGTAAAGTACTACTCTTGGAAACTTCTCAGGCTTCTGTTGAAGCTTTATTGTCTCTTGCAAATGCCTAACTAATGTGCTATTTGTATCACATCTGCTCTTCGATTCTGAAGACGACGGCAGTCCCAGCTCGAGGCGTTTTGGGTTTTAAGAAGTGTTGAGTTCTAAATCTCAAGAGTATGCTGCGCAAAGTCGAGTCACAAATGTCCAGCAACCGTCACAGCAGCGCAAGCATGGCTACAAAAGTGCAGCTATCTCCTGAATTCGCTTGTCTTGATTGATAGGTGCTTGTTGTACGTGCTCTGGAAGTACAGACGTGTAGAAACGGTTCCTTAAGTCGTGGCACACATGTCAGATAGCCCACCTAACAATTCTGGGGGGCTATTTTGCAACCACCATGAGAGGTACTGGGGTGCAACTGCCCTGTGACAGTTACCATTTCCACTCCAGATGATTGCTCTCGCCAGTCCGCTTTCAAAGCTACCATCACGTGGCTCCTCTTTTGAGATGGAGAGTATTGGCCAGGCAGCAACGACCAAGGAGATCAGCAAAAATCAAGGGCAACTGCTATGGTAGCTGGACAAGATCCGGCATGACCCCACACCATACTTCGCAGGGTTATTTGATTTGGTCCACCAACAGCTGTGTAGGTTGAAAGGCCTTGATTTCTGGATATGCGCAAGTGGCATTCAATCTAGAAAAACGGATCCCATCTAATTTCTTTAGAATGGGCCGGCAAACTACCTTGTTTTGACTTTGTAGCGCTGCTTTGCCCCAAACGGAATTTAACTCCACTATACTCTACCCTATATAAGCCCCATAATAGTTTCAATTTTCTTTTCCATCATCCCTAAACCCTCAACCCTAAATAGTAGTCTCCATTTTCTTTTTCATTATCCTTATTAATATCACCCCAATATACTACTTGAACACAAGCTCCCACGGAGAGCTGTTAGTCTCAGCACGTGTGGGCAGGGTTGAGGTATGTAACAGAAGTGGAAAGTGGAAAAAGTTTAGGGTTTATAGTCTCCCTTAAGTACATAGATTATGGCTTTGTGCATTTTAGGGTAAGATCCCCATATACCCCATATTCCATCTACTTATGGGGGTTTGGGTTTAGACAGGTGAAAAGCCGCAAGATATCCCAAAGACCTATCTCCTGAGGGGATTTGAAGACTACGCCCAACTAACGCTAGATCATCCCCTTTGCGAAATGAAGCAGGCTGCTCAAGAAAGCTGTCATGCTTCGTGCACACTGTCCCTCGAAATCACACATCTGTCAAACAAGTAGACTACCACAACAAGAGGAGGCATCATGCGCTAAAATATGCACTACAGAGACATGCGTGATTAGGAGCCCGTGCGATAATTCCAACATATCCTGTTTTTACAGTGGTGGTCTAAGGTTCGCTGAGGAGACTGGAGTGCACTTGTTCGCTGGCTTTTTGTAATGTTGCTCAGGCTAGAGTCGTGCAGACGGGGGCCACGGGACAAATACAAAGACTTCCTGCTACGCTCTGCTTGGCCCTTGTATTCATCGCATGTCATAAAATGCGAAAACCAGCAAGACGAGATGAAAGCTGCACTAACACAATAGTGGGAGGTCTGAGTGAAGCATGCTTTGGATGCTGTCGAAGCTCAAAAGAAAGTACCTCTGAGACTTTTCCCAAGTCTTCAGATCCTGGCGCAAGCGCATCACTCGTCACCTTCCCGCGGGGTAGGACGTGTCGAGCACTGTCATGCGCACGCTTGCGTCTGATAATGCTTGGCGACTCCATGCCAGAGTAAGGTGGGCCAGCGTCCAATACAATACCCACAGCTTTAGCTGCCATAGTTTGTCTCTGCTACTAGCACTTACCTGGGTTGCTGTTAAGGAACGTAAATTAAGTTACAATAATGGGTGTATATATATATATATGTAAATAGGAGGATTCCCCAATCTAGTAAGTTAAAGTAAGTTCCTTAACAGCAACTCAGCATCTTGTGACTGACGGCGTGCGTGCTGGCCCCAAAGAGCAGCAGATCCTTGTATCCAGCCTGCTGCCTGAGACTTGATGGCTACCTTCTTTGGGTCAGAGCCTCCATATGCCTCTCGTTGGATGTGGTTCTGTCGTCATGGCTGACAGTAATGGCTCCAAGGTGTGGAATCGTTCTTGTGCCTGTGTGAGGCAACGAAGTCACATTGGTCCACCGTCCCTGATTTCATCCGCGCATCCTTGCAGTGTGGTTCCTCAAAGCATGTCACAGTCGTGCTCCGTATAAGAGTACGAGGAACACTAATCCATGTCTTCAAGCCTTAGAGCAGCATGTTGAGGTCGTAGCACTGGGCATCGCCAATACGCTGCCAGGATGGCTTTGTTGGTAGGCTGCCTGGCAGGCAAGGGTTTTTGTGAAACGAAACCCTAAACACTAAACCCTATACATGGGGTTTTATACGGCTAGTTTGTTTTCGAGGCATGTAGGGGATTTTAGGTCGAAACCCAGGGACCCGTAATAGTTTAGGGTTTAGGGTGTAAGGGTTTAGGGTTTAGGAACAGCACAACCCAAACCTTTGAGACTCACACATTCGCGAACAAGCTGCTTTCAAGGCAGTGCCACTTGGCTCCTCCAGCATGATCCACTATCTCCTTTGGTAAGGGGACGTTGGTTACCCCAATCCCGCAAACAAGGACCCTATGGCTATCAAGTGACTCTCATTAGATTCTTATATAACCCTCCCTTGAAGGCCTTGTATAAAACACTCTAACCCAAAAGGAGGATATAGTCTTACTCTATTGGTGTAAGGCCTGGGGTTACTAACACACTCTTATTTGCTTCACCTGGCTCGGGACCAGCCAAGGTATGGACATTGAAAAAAGCAGCTTCCAAAAGCTATGGGGAGTATATAGGGATTGTATAGGGGTTATATACGTGTTATATAGGGATTATATAAGGGTTATCTAAAGGGGTTATATAGGGATGCTATAAAGGGGTCCAAAAGCTGAAGCCGCAAAAAGCCGGGCACCATGCCCTCAAAGAGAAAATCTGTCATCTACGATGTTCTTACTTGAGGCGTAGAGAGTGGATCTCCACTATTACTAGGTTCCCCAGTAACCCATTAATAATAAGGGTACCCTTTTTCCTACTGTTCAATTTTAATAAGGAGACCCCAAAATAAAAAGGGCAAAAGGGTACTACTGGGGTACCTAGATTATCAAGTGAACATTCACACTTCCCCCATAAGCATCAGTAAATTTTTCCAAGCCCCACCTTATGCCGAGTGGCTGGGTCCTGCCCATTGAGTCCTAGTGCGTGTTGCATCCATGCAAGCATCTGCTGCTTCGCCGGCCTCTGCTTTTGGGGTCTGCAGATGTTATAAGCCAGAACTATTATTACTAGTATTCCCGGTGTTTTTCCTAGATTTATGTTTGCTCTCTGTTATTTAGGCTTTGCAGAAGGCTTTCTGAGTTGATGGTCTTGTTGAGGAATTCTGGGCATTTTCTGGGGCTCAGATGGGCCACAAGGCTACACACTAGCCTTGGGGCCCATGGTTTGGGGCTTCAGGATGTACAGTTGGGGGATCTAGGGTCCGGGAGCTCAGGGCTTCGTGCGGATGGTGGCATCGCAGCATACACATGGACCCACCAGGCGGGCATGCATGGACAACGCTAGACTGGATGGGGCATGATTAAGAAGTCACTGGCGCATAGAAGCCTGCCGTCCTACTCTAGCAAATGTGTTACCCTAAGGGTCCAAGTACCTAATGATCGTATACTTCCTCAAAACCTGTACTACAATTACTATTACCCAAATCCCAAATCCCAAGTACCTAAATATTGGGTACTTGGGCCCTGAGGGTTAACAGTTTTGCCATCTAAGGACAAAGCCCAGTGGAGCTTGTTGAGCTTGTTGAGCTTGCTAAAGTGCATGCGCCGCGGCTTTAGGCTTCGCACTTGAAAGGTCAGGAGGACTTAGTACGGAGGTAGTTGTCAAAATCATGGTCCCTGTTTGGATCCTTATTATAATACGGCCACCTACTATTTAGGGTACCCAGAAAAGGACAACAGTTTTGACAACCACCCACGTAGGTCTATTCAACATGAGGATAACCAGGGCTGCTATACAGGCGGTATTCACCTACTTACTACGTCCACCTGACCCTAAACCCTGAACCCTAAACTCTGAATGATCGTATCAAGCGCACCTGACCCTAAACCCTTAACCCTAAACCCTGAACAGGAGATAGTATTGAACCCACCTGACGCCCGTAACCCTAAGCTCTAAGTAACTGTACTTAGTCCACCAGGTCCCTAAACCCTAAGCCCTCCAAATGCTGTTCGCCAGCCAAGGCCGAGGGTGACTTGGCTTAGGGTTTAGGGTTTAAAGATTTTGGTTTAGTTGCGGATAAGACAAGACTTCAAGGTACCTCGTTGCAAGTAAGGCTTAGAGGTCCTGTGCAAAACCTAACTTTTGGGCCTTATAGAGATTATATTATGGGGTTCATGATAACAAAGTGTCTTCAAACCTACCCCTCTTTGCTGTAGAAACATGCTAGACTTGAAAAGCTACAGCATTCAACTCAACCCAACTGGACCGCTACTCACTTCTGAACACGAGACCTGATCAAACCTCGCATTTCGCACCCTATCCTGCCTGCCTGCCTTCCTCCCGGGGGTCAGGGGGACTTAGTAAGTAGATTAATACTGGGAAAAAGTAGGGTAACTATGTGCATTAAACAAGTTATCAGCTTGTTCATCTCTGTTCGTACTTCCCTACCCGCCTTTCAAATTCAAGGCCCGCACATGCCAAGCCCGGAAAGGGGCTTTCGCTTGGCTGAGCAATGCCAACTGGGAAGGTAATACTATGTTGGGATGTATATATCATGAGGACCCCCCCACCCTGTAATAGTGGTATAATGGGAATATAAGAGGACCCGAATATATTCATCATTATCCATAATAGCCACTATTACTGGGTGGGGGGTCCACCTACGTAATGTATATATATATATATTAACATATAAACATATGTATATATATATATATACTGGAAGTTTCTGGAATGAACTTAGATAGAGAAATAGAGGCCACATGGGACGTCCTCCTTACTACCAGTCAAAGGGATTTGTGGAACAAGATGTGAGCACTTCTAGCCGGTGGCCAGGGCATCTTACTTACTTATATGAACTATAGTCTAAACTCCTAGTATCCCATTGTAATGACCCCTGAAATACTCTTCCATAGAAATCCCCTGTATAACCCCTCATTAAGGGGGGATACTAGGAGTTTTGACTATAGCTCTTATACTTGCAGGGAAACCTGTATGAAAGCAACATGCTTGGACCTACTAGTGCAGCGGTTCTATACGGAATGGGGCACCAGAGGATTCTCAAATCCATCCTTGAACCCTAAACCCTAAACCTTAAACCCTAAACCTAAACCCTTGGTCCTGGCCTGAGCTGGATATGTACGTGAGGCTCTTGGCAGCATCGCCGCACGAAGTGCGAGCTTCCATAGCACAACTTCTCTACCTGCAAGATCCGAATTTGAATCTTTTTGAAGGGGATTGAGCTATGGTCGACCAGGAATGATGGCAATCAAGCATGATGAAAGCGAGTTACTCCTAAACCCTAAACCCTAAGCCCGTTTATTGTACCGCCCTGGTTTGGGCTTCCGGCCCGGAGCGCAGCCAGGATATGATTGCAACATCATTTGAGTAGCGTTTTTTTGGGGGTTAAACCTAGTAAGATAATATATCGTACATAGGATACTATACCCCAAACGGAGGATGTAATCTTACTCTATATTGGGTACCATAGTATCCCCAAATAAAATACTACGTATTTTGTCGTTGTCTAATGGGGAGGTTTCTTGGTACCCTGACCTGCAAAGACGGGACCCCATGACTATCACATGACCACAATAGGATCCTAGTTTAGGTGGGGTCGGTTACCACAATCCTGTTGTGAAAGACGGGTTTCCACCAAATTTGTTTGGAAGGAGGAGGGACCCTCAGTTGCTGTTCAGGAACGTAAAATCACCATTCGCAAGCAACCCTGTTTTCCTGTATCTCCATACAATGGAAGCTTACCTTAACGTCCTTAAACCCTCTATAGCCCCAGTCTCCGTTTCATCTTCCATGTGCTTGTCCCCTTAGCTTTCCATTTGAGTTATAGTCTAAAGTCCTAGCATCCCCCTCATAAGCCCTATAATGGTCCCCTATATATAACTCCCACAGAACCAGCCTTTCAGGAGTTTTTAGTACAGTTCATACTATGGCAACTCAGACTAAATTCCCTTCACAGGAACCCAGTAAACCCCTGTACTCGGACCCCTAGGTCTCGGGCATAAACCTGAAACCTTGAGCCTGTTGTAGGTGCCTAAATGAAGGTTTCCCAAAATTCGGGGTCCCTGTAATAAGGTATTTCAATATATGGCCCCCCTTTTCATAGAAAGTACCAAATGAATCGAACTTGAAAACTGGAAAATCGCGTGGAAAAGAACATGGACATGACGATTTCAGGGGCTTGAAGAATCAAATGGAAAAGAACATGGACAAGCTGCACAAGCGGGGTTTCTATAGGCTCTGATAAAGAGAGGGTAGTGCAGGGGCCTATTAAGTTGAACGATGATTTTTGGAGTACATGATATTCCGGCTATACAAACGTGATGATGGAGGACTTTATAGGCACATATTAATTTGAGGCTTCGACATGTTCAGCGGCTCCACACATATAATTGGCTTCAGATTGATGGCGCCTTTTCAAATAACTCATTCTATCATCATTACGAAAAGCCAGCCCTCCCTCGATGTTCGAAAACCCTGAACCCCAAACTCATAACACACAACTTGTCTATATGTACTTACAGCCCTGATATACCCTCATACAACCCAAATAACACCCGGCCCTTTTTTTGTAGAAATGCGTATACCTCTTCGCGGCTTCTGTCCACTGACACCCAGCCCCCAGGATACCTGCGGGGCTTTGGGCTTAGGATTTGACTTTCTTTTGGATTTAGGGCTTGAGGGTCTTGGGACAGGTTAAGGGTCCAGGGTTGTTTTGAGGTTTAGGACTTTTGGGTTTAGGGTTGTGTTAAGGCTTAGGGTTTTGGGGTTTAGGGTTGCTGAGAAGTTTAGGGTTTTAGGGCTTACGGTTACTTCAAGGTTAAGGCTTAGGACGAAGGGTAATCCTACATTTCTGAACAAGCAGGGCTTCAGCTTTTCTCTGACTCCACTAGAGGTTCAATTCACTTGAAGGGCCAGGGCAACTTAGTCAGTAGCTTATTAAAGGGGAGAACTAGGGTTACTGTATGGGTTTTAGGGCGTAATAACCTACTTACTAAGTCCCCCTGACCCTCCAAGTAAAAGCCTTGTCGGTTGAGCCAAGTAAGATAACATCTTCCTTGTGAAGTAGCAGAACCAAAAGGAGCATATCATCTTACGCGATATTGAGGACTATAGGGCCCCGTTCAGTTCAAGGCCTTCCGTACTTGGACCCTCACGTAGATCACTGACCAGAAGTAGTGGCCGGCTGTTTACAGCTTCATGGCCGAAAATAAAAGCCATCTTGCAACGCTGGTCAACATGGACAACAATTCAGGTCGAGGTCGGTGAGGTTGCAGGCTTGCAGGGTTCAGGGTTTAAGGCTTACAAACGACTATCGAAGACTCAAGTCGCAGTAGCGAGATGTCTGTCATATCAGCTACAGTCTAAACTCCTAGTATCCCCCTTAAAAACCCTATAGTAGTCCCCTATACAATCTCCTACTAACCCCCCTTTAAGGAGTTTAGACTGGGGCTCATGTAGATCATGGCGTCCAGCATGCTGCGGACATCAAAGTTGAAGGAACTTACCGTGCCAAGTGAGAGCTTCCCATCCCCTTTTGCAAGCACTTCGAAGGAACTCCTTAAGTAGATAGAATATGGGGGCTATATAGGGTTATATAGGGATAATGGAAAAGAAAATGGAAACGACTATTTAGGGTTTAGGGTTTAGGATTATAATCTCCCTTAAGTCTGATAGACGAAGAGCTTACAATTTCGGTCAGCAGCTAACCATACAAGAGCCGGAGCAAGTGTTGACAACCAGAAAACATGCCAACATTCTGCCTCACAAGACGTCTGTTCTGGCCGTCCTGGTTTCTGAGTCCATCACCCCAAATTCTGCTTTACGTAAGTGGCAGCTGGTGAAATAATGGAAACTATCATGCACGCCGAACAATCATGCTACTACAACTAGCCATGCTTAACAAGAAGCGCGTGGCCCCATTTAACTAGCGTTCGTGCAATCATCCGCATCATTCTTGTAGTGATGCCATGGGACATCCTGTAAGTCACGGGTTCCCCTACTACCCCAGCCTACACTACCCCCTATAGATTAGCCTTAATGAATCTTGATTATCCCTTAGAACTCAGAAGAAGGAGGGACGTAGGAAGAGTGGTAGGGGAACCCATGCATAACTCTAGGTTTCCCTCAGCACGAGCACCTTGGAAGAGCAAGTTTACCTCGGTATCGGCGGCAGCGTCCATTTCTCCTAGGGTTTTTTTAGGGCCCAAATACCATTCTTCATCTTATAGTGTTTAAGACCTAAAATCCCATTATTTGGGTCCTTGAACCAGAACCGGAATTGCCAGTATCCCTAGTTTGAAAAACTGCAGCGCACTACTCGAACCTTCCTAGGGCTTTCCACATCGCCCAGACCTCCTTCTAAATTTCTGCGCAGGCACTCGCTCGACTGAGTCTACCCCGCACCCTACCTGGACCCTGGATGTCCTTCTTTTTTGGGCTTTGTCCTACAAATTTATGGGATATATCCCAAAAAAAGGTAGGACATCCAGGGTCTAGGTAAACCCTGGTTTTCAGAAAATTCTCGGAGCGCGCGGCTCTGAATTGCAGCTCAGAGCCCACAGACAACGCTCACTCAAATGGGATGATACCCTCAAGCCCATACAATGCATCTGAAGCTCCTCCAAAACCCTAGCTGCAACCCAGCAAAGTCCCTCCACCGCAGTATAGGTAAACCTTCAAAATGCGAATCCCACCAAACTCTACCTCTGTCAGCTGCCTGTTCATTTAAGGTGTTATGTCTGAGGTGGACCCCCCACCCAGTAATAGTGACTATTATGGATAATAAGGATTGTATTAGGGTCCTCGTATATTCCTATCATACCACTATTACAGGGTGGAGGGTCCTCCTAAGTTACGTCCAGGTCAAGTTAGTGGGCAGGGTTAGCATGCCACTCCAAGACCTCAACCTCAAAACGAAACACTAAACTCTAAACCCTAAACCCTATACCCTAAACCCTATACCCTATACCCTAAACCCTAAGCCCTAAATCCTAAACCCTATACCATATATACCCTAAACCCTAAACCCTATACCCTACATCCTAAACCCTATACCCTAAACCCTAAACCCTAAACCCCATACCCTAAACCCTAGACCCTAAACCCTAAATCCTACACGCTAGAATCCCTGCATCTGAAATCCCTGTCACTTAATCGAGTCCTCAAGAGGCCAAGAGAGCACCAGAGGTCTCCACCAAAGTTTACGTCCTCTTCAGGGTTGACACCCCAAGGGTCCAAGGACCGCCCCTTTAAAGGGGTTATAGGGGGATATATACGGATATATGGGGATTATATAAAGGTGCAAGGACACAAATCATAGGGTTTGAAGGCCCAAATACCATTAATACTAATATTTGAACCCTAAAACCCTGTTATTTGGGTCCTTGGACCCTTAGGGACAGTTTAGGAGAACCTCGAGGCCAATATAGGAGCTTGAGTTCCCGGGCGCATAGGGATGCCTGCGCTTCAAAAGCAGACTTCTGCAAGCAAAGGGCACACACGATATATCATATGTGTCTATAACGGTTCGGGTTTAAGATTATATAGGGACTACTAATCGGTTCCCCCTTACAAGACCCCCCCCCCCTTGATAGAAACTACTTGCAGAGACTCTGCAATTCCAGAAATAATTGCAAAAGGCCAGGACTACTTTTAAAAGGGATGAACTAGGGGGGGCTTCTGAGATCCAACTTCATGGGTCAGAAATCCCCTTGGTATCGTGGATTATTGGTGCTCTTTAAATGTAGTTTCTCATGAAGGGATTCATATACATTCAGAGAGCGGTTTTGTTGATCTTTCTTGCGATTCTTAGTTGACTTCAACTACGTTCGAATTAGATTGAAATTGACCTTAATTAACTTTAACTAGAAGTTAATTAGATTGTAACCGACTCTTGCTCGATCGTGATTAGACGTCGATGAGACTTCAATGGATTATGACTAGGTTCTGAAATCATCTTAGTTAGACTATAGTGAGGTTAAATTTCAATCTAATTAATCTTCAAGCGATTTCAACTAGATACAAATAGATTTTAACTAGATTCGATTACTCGAGGGTGGGGGTTCAGTATTGCTATTGGGGGGAAACGTTTCTTATTAGGGGCAACGGACTATCAGCTTTTGTAACCTGCTCCTTGTCACGAACCCACTCAGGCGAAGCGCATAAGTCGAACATGTTGAGACCTAGAAAATGCTTTCGGAGCCCCAGCTGAAAGTAGTTAAATTCCTTTCAACGATTGAAGAAAGGGCTTCCAAAATCCCATCTAAGAAATGGTCGAACTACATGATCAGCTCCCTCGGCGGAAGGCGCGGAGGAAACCAACGCGTTGTTTGCTGAAACTCTGAAGACTTAAGCCCTAAACCCGTGAATTCATCAACCGCTGAGCTCAAGACATCCAGTAAGGGCTTAAGGTTATAGTCCCCCTTAAGTAGATAGAATATGGGTCCCTTTAAAGGGGTTATATAACTACTATTTAGGGTTTAGGGTTTAGGGTTTCGGGTCCCACTTAAGTAGATAGAATCTGGGGTACATGGGGATCTTATTATAATATGCCCAAAGCCATATTCTATCTACTTAAGGGGGACTGTAGGATTCCACAGTACCATCCCGAGAGCCAGCCCGCAACCCCTGTCCGTAGGCCGGCAACAATGAGGGGGAACGTGCCGGCAGCGTGCCACACGCAAGTAAGCTTGCGTGTTCAATTCCCAAATGCCTCAAACAGCCATGTAGCTTGTCAGAGGTCAAAAGTGTTCGAGGTTACCCACGGGTGTGAGATTCGAGCATTAAAGCTTCTCGACCTCTGAGTGAACATATCAAATCGTCCGTGTTAACTGCCTGTTCTTTAAACTCAAGCTAAGACGCGAATATAAAGAAACCAGATTGAATATTAGATGTATCTAATATGTGTACATACTCTAGTACCCGATTTTGCTTAAAATCCTATATCCTGGACCCTAAACCCTTTTCGCCTAACAGCGGCCCAGAGAAGTCCTCGATCAAGCTATGGGAGGTTTCATACTATGAAACATCTGCCAACTGCTCAAACTTGGTGATGGCGCTTACGGTTTAGGGTTTAGGCTCAGTACTGTCCCCCCTCAGTACCAGTTGGATAATAATTATACTATG
>CAJNIZ010043762.1:4967-54191 GCA_905231905.1 Symbiodinium pilosum
TGGGCCCCGGCCTTGTTACAAGCCTATTTTTTGTTTTTGACCCGCTCCCATATGTACCCTGAATCGCCCCTATAGGATCCCCCTAAACAGCCTAAGGGCCCATATTGAAGGTCCTCACTTCCAACCTTAGACGGGTTTGGGGTGTAGGAGTGTTAGGCTTGGATGGTTACAGGGCTTAGGGCTGTGGCTTTGGGGATTTACAGCCCAACCCTTCCTTGGGCGGGTTTTGCGAAACAGCTGGCCCGAACATAGACCCCATGCAGCACAACCCTTTTTCTTTTGACTCACACAAACTAATCCCTATAACCCCAATCAACCTCAGCTTCCATTGCATGTCGAACATTCCGTGTTCCTATCCATGTATAATTCTCCAGTACTTAGGCAGCTCTAAACCCAAACCCTATAGAGACCTGCACCTGAGTCCGGCACTCGGACGTGTATGGGTTGGAAACGCTGCTTGCCGTCCCCAGCGAGGAGGAAAAGAGGGGTACGCCTGCGCGTTTTAGTATGTACAGGTAGGCATAAGCATGCCAACAACACAACTCCAATCGGCAACTGCTAAACTGTATGGGGCTGCATGTTGTTGACCTTCTTCCCGCTTGAATGTTTCCTATTGGGGCTGGAGTCCATAGATAGAGGGCCCATCATGGACCCCAATATTTGATAGTCCTCATTAATCACCTCTAATGATAAGTGTCTCCCCTACTTGTCAGGAGGGACTTATTGCAAAGACTTATGAGATCTACTCAACTCTAATTCAAAATTAGAGCAGCTGAAATCAGAAACTAGCTAAGACCAACTGAAGTCTAATTAAAACCATTCAAAAGTTCAAGAATGCAATAATACCAGTGAAAATCTATTCGGCATCCAGTTAAACCAATTGAACGTAATTGAGGGGAATCAAAGACGACAAGTCAACAGAATAATAAAACCCATTGAAACCGCGTTCAGATTTTCTGAACACTCCTTCATTGAAACCGCATAGAAAAAGAAAAGCGCAGAATATCAAGGGGATACCTAAGTCATTTAGACTGCTTTTTATAATACCCCCCCTATGACCGCAGAACCCCGCAACAAAAATATTTATTACGTGTTTTGTCAACGGTAGATTGGGCCCTTTCAAAATTGTCTGCCGGCACTTTCTGGAATTGGGCAGTTATTTTTTCTTTAGGGGTGGTTTACTATCAAGGGGAAACGCTTCTAAGGACTCCCAAAGAAGGATCCTAATTTCTGAAGCCCTCCTCCACTTTGGCAATTTTGGGGCACGCGCTTGCAAGAAAAGGTATTGGGGGTTTAAGGGCGGCTTCGTGCTAGTCATCTGAACTCACATGAACGGATTCTGAAGTGGGGGGAGAATTGAAATCAGTTTTTGGGCGGTATGATCTAGGCATGGGCTGGGTATTGGTTGGGTATCGTTTATGACATCCGATAGCTTCTAGAACATAGCTCGAGGGAGAGGGCAATCTGCTCGGGTTGCTAAAATCAAGTGTCCCAATACCTAATAATCTTATACTTCCCCAAAACTGCATCATCATCTTTATTACTCAATACGCAAGTCATTATTGGGTACGTGGACCCTTTGGGTCACATGTTTGTAGGCATCAGCTGGGGCTTCGGTCTGTCTGAATTCGCGCACGACAAAACTCTCACACTTTAAATCATCTGTTTGTGGCGCCAGTGTCAGTGGAAGCAGAAGAACTACACAGTTTCGGAGAGTTGTTCAGAAACCTCAAAGTTTGAGAGTGAATACATAACAGAGGTTCTTCGCCTTGAGATTTGTAACAAATGATGCGGGGAACAGCAGCGTTACAACACGACACTGGCCACAATTCACGAGAGTCCAAGTAAAGATGTGAGCCCAAGCGTCCGCAACCAGTGTGTTGTACCTCCACCGAGATCCACCCATTCTTCAGGCGTAATTCAAATTCAGGGACCCTGTTTACAGCGCACTACGTACACGAACCTACGTCGGCGAATGCATAGAGACCCCAAAACGTCCAGGTAAACCTTACAATGACAGGGAATGTTGTTCTAGAGCCCGCGCTCTCAAATAACAGTTCTTTGAAAGATCGGGTACTCACGCCATGCATAAAAACTTATACACGTCACAGGACCCTGTACAATAAACCCTAAACCTATGACAGATCGTACCCTAAACTTGCCTCAAAACCCAGGCCGCATTATTCATGAGGATTGACTCTCCGGCACTGTCGCCGAAGATTCCACATGGGCGGGCAATGGCCTTTGGCTGAGAAGGCTTGGATGCATGAAACCAGGGCCATAGCTAGGGCTTAATGTTGCCCTCACATTAGTGAAAAGGCCCCCTTTTATGTGTGTTGGTTTTGGGGCCCTAAAAATACGGGACCAAATCCTGACCATCCCTTTTAAAGTAATCCCCAAGGCCTTTCGGGGCCCTCAGTACCATGGGAGCCTTATTGAGGACGTCTAATTTTTATTTTGCCGGACCCCCTATTGTTAGGGCGGAGGGGGGGCCCTAAGTTTAAACTGAGTCTAACAGTAGGGTTTATTTCTAGGTTTTGGGGTAGCTTACATGGGAGCTTCTTGAAAATGATGACGGTATACAGCCGGGTTTTGACTAGTAACCCGCCAACAAGTAGAGGATTCAGGTCAGAGCCTGGCCTTAGTACTTTCCTGCATTCCTCTTATTTCGTTCAGGCAAGGCTGCGCTCCCAACACTATGGAGGTTTCATAGGGATAGAGGGCCCAAAAATGGAGAACGGTATCGCACAGAAATTCAAAAAATGAATGGACACTAGGTTCTTGTAGCGGTGAGGATTTTGGGGAACCCAACCGCCAAAATTAGGACGCTAGAGCCTAAACGCCACAACTTTTGAGAACACCTCCCAACACGTTTTGTTGCCGCAAAGTGACGTAAGATCCTATGCCACTGGCCCGTAAAGCAGCAGCCGCCCGGGCCTTTCAAAGGCTAAGAGTTCTTCAGGGTCGAGAGTGGAGGACTTACTACAGCGTAGGTCTCATAATTAGGCACCTACCCCTAGGTTGACTTAGAAAGGCCCTAAATTATAGCTTGAAGGTAATATTTCTTCCCATCTGTAAAATCTGTAGCTGAAACGGAGGCACAACTGATCAGCATCATGAGTTATGAGCCATAAGGGGGCCCTGGTCTACTAGAGCAAATGGCGTGGTGTGTGTGTGTGTGTGTGTGTGTGTGTGTGTGCGTGTGTGTGCGCGCATCTCTCTCGCTCTCTCTCTCTCTCTGTCTGTCTCTCTCTCTGTCTCTGTGCACTCACACCTCTGGCTTTGTACATGTAAAAGCATGCGAAAACAGCATCAGAGAAAACCCGTTTCACCGGAAAGCCAAATCCAGTAAGCATGATATAGTGTGATATGCCCCTACAGGTCCCGGGGCCCAACAATCATATACTTCCCACAAACCTGTACTACAAATTACTAGTACCCAAATCTCAAGTACCCAACTATTGGGTACAAACCCTTTCCATACTGGAGCAGCAATCAGCATCAGTGGAGGCCCTTGCGCAAGTCGAAGCTGGCGAACATCATCAACATCGGCCGCGCTCTTATTGTAGAACCAATATAACAGTAAGTAGAATCAATAAGCCAGAGGGTGAGAGATGGCAGAAGATTGAATATGGTTACTTAGGGTTTAGGGTTTAGGGTTTACCAACATTCTCCCCACAGCCTTGCCGGCAATGTAGACAAAAGGGGAGTCCTGTTCAGGCTTTGCAACACTGGGTCAGGATGATAAGGGGACGGGTACAGAGAACAATCACTACCCAAACCCCTGGAAAGCTCAAACATGGGGCAACGATCTATTAGGCGTAATTTCTAGGAATTCTTACGGGCGATTTACTTCACTTTCTATACCAAGGGTCTCGGTACTGAGGCTAGCTTGAGGGCCTCAAGGTCTGCTTTCATTGTGCAATCTGTTTCGTCTCTAGCCTGTGGAGAGACATTCTTGAAATCATCAGCATGCATCTCATATACTTGAAAAACTATTGCCGAGGGTCTACGCTGCTTCACAATTCTCCTTGCGAAGCCCATGCATGTGATGGTCAAAATTCCTTCGCCCTGTAGTTGCTTAATTCAACACATTCCCTGCCGAACCCTTCCTTTTCAAGGCTCGCCGCTGTGCTGGATGATATACAAAGATGGGCCTTGCGACCCTGTAAATCCCGACTTGAGGGTACATCAAATGTCTTATATAGGATCTGATAGCCCATCCAGGTAGTAGACGAACATCTTCCTTCAAGCAGAAAACCAAACTGTGAAAACAAACCTTGGCAACTAAGCCCTAAACCCCAAGCCCTGAAGCCTAAGCCCTGAACCCTACATACCCTAAACACGCCAACCTCGGTAGCATGCGTGTGCGACGTGTAGACGATCCGGCGAACTCCAGCTTGCCGCGCTATCCTGTGAGCTTAGGGTTTAAGCATAAGGTGTAGATGATGGTTTAGGGTTTAGTTTTTTTTCTCGGACCTTTTCTCCAAGGCATGAAATCCTTAAAGATGCCATTCCGGCACGGTCCCGTACAAGACACTGCCCTTCCCTGCTCCATGAAAGCACTAGGCGGAAGCATCAGAAGTCCATACACCAAAGAGGACGACTTGTCAGAGGCACAGCCATATCAGCAGCCAAGGAACGCTCCCTCACACCCAGCAACCCCATGTTCCACACAGAGGCCAGGGAAGCATGCACTCACAAGGCAGACTACAGGAGCCAGTGTGCCAGGCTTGTCTGCCTACTCCCTGTAAGGATGCCTGTATTTACACCCTGCTCAGTTGACGCTGTCCCGCTCAAACCAGCCGAACTCCCTGATGCACTGGCCGCCTCTCCATCCATGCCAGCCGCAATGCCTTCCCCTTCTTCAGCTGCAGCTACCACGATTTGACTACCATCAGGTTCATGGCCACTCTCTACCAACGTGTCAGCACCAGCCAGCCGTCCTTGCCCTTCACCACTTGCAGCAGAGGCATCATGGGATCCTGGCTCACCTTCAGGTTGGCAGTCATCAAACACGCCATTTTCCCAATCTCTTTTGGAGTAGAACCTGCCCAGGACGCCGTATCCGAAGCGTTTGCCCACAAGCCAGTCGGTAACCTGTCCCTGCTTCCACAGCCGGTAGAACTTCTCCGACAATTCGGGTTTAGAGTGTAGGGTTTAATTTCTGGCAGCCTTCTCCAGCACTTGTCGGAGGTTTTTGTTATCAGCTCCAATTCACTTCCTGAAGATGTTACGAAGGAGTATAGGGACTTGACTACTTAAATGTAGGGACCGGAACACTGAAGAAAGATTCTACCATGCGAGTAGGACTCCCTATGTGGAGGTTTCTATTTCAGGCGCACACTAAGTTTGCAACAACAAGCAGCTTGCTACAGAGAAGCCCCCAAGTTCAGGGAGAAGACCGACACAAGTCCCAGACCCAAATCCGTAACCTGCTGAGGACCTGAACCCCAAAAGTATGTAGAATAATGGCCTTTTGGGCTGTCTTTAGGGTTTTGGGCTATTACCTTACCTACTTTGGGGCTCAGGATCTGCCGACAAGCTTTCGGGTTTAGGGATTAGGGTTGCTTTCATTGGTTTGGATGATGCTCTCCTCTGGTACAAGCTCATGGTCGTAGAGGTGAACGATTTGATTGACTTATGCCAGCGCTGCCCTTGCCCCGGAGCTCTCTGCAAATAATACCGACATCGGATCATGAAATTGAGCAAGAATACCTACATGGGGGCTCAGGGCTACAAAAGTGTTACTTTGAGGCCTCTTCAGATGGACACCCAACGTATACTCCCACCAAAATTTTTAGGCAACCCAATATACACTCACCAACACTATGCTAAAAGCTTGCTTGATCTGTCATCTAAGCCCAATCCAGTCCTATAAAACGTATAGAGGCCCAGTTTCCAATTCATGTTGCATGTTCTTTTCAATTTGATTCTCCATTATGGATTGGCCATATCCCCATTTCAATCCTATCGAAACCGGATGAAACCCTAAACCCTATGGAACCGTCGTAAAACGCTACTTCTAACAACGAGTTCATTCTAACCTTAGCCAAGGCTCTCGAAAAGCCGAGCACATCTATCTGCAGCAGCTGCGAAGGTATCCCCGTTGCGCTCGAAGCGGATCCAATATGTACACCACCTTTGAGTGGGTGATGCCAAGTATACCACCACTTTATACTGGGGGGGTGATTTCTCACTCGAAAAAGGGTTTGCGGAAGATTGTCAGCAGCAATCTCCTGGTAACTTGTTGCTGGCAGGTTGTGGGATGCCGTCGGGATCTTTTCTTCAAAGACCATATCTTGGGCACTGCCCCCCCTCAGTAACAGTTGGATAATAACTATAATATGGTGTATATATACATATAGAGCCCTGAATAGGACCCCTTATATAGACTGTTACTGGGGGGGGCAGTATACCTTTCATCCCTCCAAGCACTCCATCCCTGCGTCCTGGTAGACCTCTACTCTCTGCTGACTTCAAGAAAGAAGGGGCTTCGAACTCTTGAGGGCCCCTTTTCTTCGGGCACCAAGCACCCTGAACCCAAGCACGGAAGAAGGGTCAACTTGTGTTGCTTTGTCAGATAGCATCTTTACTGTTGGTGGACGACAGCCCGAATAAATTTCATGTACGCAAGCAACGAGAATTATGGCATAACTGCTGGGTACCAGCAACTGTTGATACTGGATGTCCTGCATGACCTTTGTACACTACAGTACCAAGTACCATCAGTCCCGAGGTCCAGGCATGCAGGATTCTTAACATCAATATCCCTGCTGTAGAACTGTTGACTATGCAGGGCTTTGTCCATCAATAGTATGAAGGATCCTGAAAGTAGGTATGTAGCCAATGACCGCACCTGGCCGTGTAAAAGTAAGGCCCTTTCACCACGCTATTTTGGTGTTTCAAACCTCCCCGAAACACTCACCCCAAACCTCTGCTGGTCTGGAACGCGGTGCGGGGTAAGGACTCTGGCATACTGTCTGTCCGAGGCACAGCACGGAGCACCCTTCGAGCGCCTTGCCCAAGCGTTTCTCATCGTGGAAGTCTAAGGGGTGTTTCTCCACGCAGCTCACGTCCTGCAGTGTTCATGGGTTACGCGACCGAGGCCTAACGGTTCAGGAGCTGCACAACCAGGTTTTGAGGTCGTAGAAGGCGTAGTCAAGTGAGTGCTTTTGCAGATTCAGGGTCATTTTGACCCTGTTATTATGTTGGTTAAATTCAACCCAATTATAAGCCCCCGAAATCCCTTAATGTGGTTATAGTTCGGTTCTAAGTCCCAGTTATACTTGAAATGAAACATGGGGGGGGGCACGGCATCACGGCACACCCCTGAAGCAACGTATTAGCTGCACATGTGGGTTGTTCTCAAAATTTGGGGCCCCTTTGGTTATAGAATATATTACGGCACCTGATGTTTAGGGGTACCAAAATGGGACTCCAATATTGGGAAGTACCCATGTGATGAGGAAGAGTTGCCGTACGCGCACACTCGCATGATCTGCGCGCTGGGAAAATGCAGAAATCGAGTGTCAACTTCGCAAGCCATAAACGTGTAGCCGCTCTAAAGACACTTAAGAACATCTTATTCACCTCTCTCTTGCACTGCACATGGACTCATGTAGGTGCGCTTTGGCGAGGATTCTTACTTGCTAAGGTTGAGCCGCAGGCTTACACACTGGAAGGGGCGCTTTAGGGCTTTAACTATAACCCTCTCGTGACGGTATCTGGACAAGATGTCCGGCTACAGGGACCATCTTACACCAGACGAGAAGGTAAACATGATAAGCAATACAAACAAACCGACAACTACACAACTAGTAGCAGGAGGAGCAACAAAAGTCACAAGTTGCTGCCTCTTGTCGTGAGGTAGGAAGAGTCTTGGGACCCTGAAATGCGATGGCACCATTTCATTCGTGCCCTGCTGTTAGGGTAACAGATACAACAAATGCCTGGTAAGTGTTTTGTGCTGGTGTGCTCAGCTTCTTCAAGTGCATGTGCGTCATCGGAGGAACCAAACAAAGAACTATATAAACGCTAAGCCATACGGTGAACCAGGCGCCAAGCACCTGCCCCATGCCTCTGGAGCCCCATACAGTCGACTACCCCGATACCCTGCGCCTGTATCTCAAAGTTTCTTCCTTCCTGGAACCCAAAAGTAGTTCAAGTAATGACCAACAGAGGAAAACCACCAGAAGTACTTCTAGAGGTCAGTCTTCTACATACTTTGAGGGTTGAGGTACACCCAAAGCTTTATGAATTCCAACATCCCCTGTGTCCCTACATTGTCTGGAGGGTTTAGGCTTTTACCTCCAGGGTCCACCCGTGGGTTTTGGGATCTTTTTAAAGGAATCTAGAGGGTCTACATTAGCTCGTATAAGGTATATATTCAGACCATATTAAGGAAACCTTTCAGCAATACAACTTTGATTAGGGGTACAACCCAGGAACCCTGATGGAGGTTCAGGTAAGGCTCCGCGCAAAACAAATCAAGATGGGTTCCTGGCTCGTAAGCGGCGCCGCCGCAATTGGTGCATTGCGACTAGAAAGCGAGACCACCTTGACCCAGGGTCCATAAGCAAAAGGCGCAGGACCTAGGGTTTAAGGTTTCAGGCTTACCTTAATTAGGATAAAGTTTAGGGTTTAAGATTCAGATTTAGGGTTTTGGGGGTCTGCAGTGGACATTTTAGGATATCAGATTTTCACAACCTCAAATAAGCCGAGTTTTTGCCTTTCAGTTGTACTTCTGCCGGGGCGAGGCCCGATCACGTATAACACCCGCAAAATCGGTGTTGCTGTTCAGGAACTTACTTTAAGTGACTATATTGGAAGAACCATATCAGTTACTATGTATACCCATTATGGTAACTCAATTTAAGTTCCTTAAATCCCTAAATCACACCACTCTCCATTTCATTTTTCATGTTCTTTTCCATTTGATTCTTCATTTTGGGGGAATAATACCCATAGACCCTAAAGCCTAGACCCTATACACCCACTATGATATTTAAATTCAAATTCCTTAGCAACAACCCAGAAATGCATTCCAAAGTTCCTCCTTATCCAGGCTGGCTCCGTATAGAACTTTCAAAATAGCCTTCGCTTTTTCGAACATTATTCCAGGCGCTCTCAACGTTGATGGATTCTTAGGGCTGTCGTTTCTTTAGCGTAGAAGCGATGGAACCTTGCAGGCCACCATATTCAGCTCTACTTGGCGTCCTTGGGATTAGGGAACCTCAAGACCAAAGCGCAAACCCCCCAAATCCAAAACTCGTAGTCCTAAACCCTGAACCCTCAGCCCTAAGCTAAACTCTCAACTCCAAGCCCTGCACCCGAAGACCCCCAAGCCCTGAACTCGAAGCCTTTTAACTCAAGCCCCTAGCTGTACAGCATGACATCGTCCCCTCTAAATACAATTCGCAGCTCAAAAGCCTTACCTATGGGGTTAAGGATTTGGGGTTTAGGGTTTATGGTTTAAGGTTTAGGGTGTCAGGGCTTCGGGTTCAGGATTTGGGGTCAGGGGAATTTGGTAAGACGGTGAATACTGGGGATAGCAGCGGTTACTAAGTTACTACATGGCTTATAGGCGTTATAAGTTTCCTTACTAAGTCCCCATGACTCTCCAAGTGACCTTTATACCCCCAGACCCTTTTTAAGTGCATCTAACGTTCTGTCTAGTCTCTTTTATGTGCACAAATAGATACCCCTCAAATCGTAGTTATGAAGCCCTAAACTCTCAAGCCCATATAAGCTTACCATTACTTAGGGTTCTCAAGCTTCCTTAATCCCAAAGCTTTCAAGGCCAAAATGACCCCCCCCCCCTACCCTGAGTAATGGTAATGCACCCCAAGCCTCCCCGTAAAGCCTCAGGGGTCAGGGGGCTCGGAAGGTGGGATGAAGGCAGGTGGGCTAAATGATCCTTAGTATAGACTCTCCTATACTGGGGCTTATTTCCTATACCCCACCTTCCTATGCCCCATTGGGGCTTGTTTCCTATACCCCACCTTCCTTCATCCCACTTTTTGAGCCTTTGAAAACCCAAAGCCTAGCATGACGAAGCCGCTTTGTGCCCGCCGTCCAGGAGCAGCTTCGCCAAGTAGCGACCGGAGTAGCTGAAAGCACCTCAAGCCGGACTTCAGGTTTTTGTTTTGTAGTCCCCCTTAAGTAGATGGAATATGGGGTATATGGGGATCTTAATTTAAAAAGCCAAAGCCATATTCTATCCGCTTAGGGGGACTATAGGGCTAACGGTGTAGGAAGCTACAGAATTTAGGAGCTTAGGGTAACCTACTTACTTAGTTCCCAAGGACTCTCCAAGTAACCCTAAAACATAATATAGACATCTACATAACCCCAGTTCCATTTCATGTCCGTTTTGCTTGTCCACGTGAGTCTCCATGATTGGGGTAGTCTCCCTGAACTCTATCCTGTCTTAACCCCTAAACCCCAATGCCTAAATAATCCCTGTGTTTTGCGCCTGATCATGATCCCTTCTACCCAGTTCTGAGCCACAACCCCCTTCGCCCCCCGTCTCACCAAAGGAATGCAATAGCCAGAGCCCTGAACCGTAAACGCAAATCCTGTTCCCTTCTTGAAACACTATTTAAATGACATTTAGCTGTTCCGAATTGGCTTCTCGCAGAAAACAAATGACAAGTCTATCCAATGACAGTAGAATACCAAACCCTAGGACCTAAACCCCAAACCTCAACGGCCTATGGAAGCCCGGGTGCCGTGCCTGTGATGGCCACCTTCATGCTACCCGTGCATCAGATACGCCACGCCGCCGCAGGCTATGTACAAGAAGGCGTGTGTTTGTGTGTGTGTTGATGGTATTTGTCGGTTTGGGGTTGCAGAGTTAAAGCTTTAGCTATTTGATGAAGAGCCTGGGAATAAGAAGGATGGCTTGTCTCAACAGAAGAGGTCTATACTAACAGGCGATCAAAGGAGATGTCTCACACCAAAGAATTGCAAACAGGCCGCGGGGCTTGTACATGGTTTACAACCTAGTAGCCTAATGTGCTTGACTGCGAAGAGGGGCACACAGTGCCTAACCCAGAGTCAGGAGATGCCACGCAAGCTTCTACCCTAAGCAACGCCAGTACAACCTCCCCACTAACTGCTACAAGTAATCCAAACTCACAGCCTTCAGAGCACCAATCTCCGTAACGCTGCACTCTATGTCCCCTAGAGACTGAACACTCAACCCAGAAGCCCACACCCCAAACGCAAGAATCACATGCCCGAAGCCCTACCCTCTGAGATAACCATGGAACCTCACAAAGCTCGTCCAAGATTTGGCAAGGACATGGCTAAGGGGGACACCTTTCAACCGGTCTAGGGTTTAGGGTTTTGGGTTGACGTTGCAGCTGCCAGAGCCCCTGCATGCTGCATACGACATTCATAAGCATTACAATTTGCGGTGATGAAACAGAACTCCTCCGGAAAACCGCAAAAGATAAATGCCGCCCTGCCCAGGACATGCAGATTATGCAATGTAGTAGACGGACCCCTTGGGCGCCAAAGTAGACAACAGAATTAGGGCTTAGGGCTTAGGACTCCAAGGCATGCCTCAGACCCTAATTCCCTAACGCCTAACCCCTAAAGTCCTACCTAGACCTGAAAAGTAGGTAAAATGGTGCCCCAAACACCCACCCAAAAAAAACAAGAAGGCTACTATTCCACATAGTTTGGGGGGGTTAGGTATTCCCTAAACCCTAAACTCTATCCCTCGAATCCCGAAGCCGCAGGAATCTCAATGGACATCTGGGGCGTTCCCCAAAATTAGGGGTGCCGTTCTACGGATCCCTATACTTAGGATTGAAATTATTTTGGGGTCTATACTGGGGTCCACCCATGCACAGAAAATTCTTAAGCCCCATATAACACTACACAACCCTAAACTCTAGATTCCCCCTACTAGGACAACTGTGGGTCTGTACCCTTAACCCTAAACTCCCAAAACCCTAACCTTCCTAAACTCCCTAAACCCTACATCCTAAACTCCCTACACCCTAAACTCCCTAAACCCTACATTCTCCCTATGTATGGAAGACTACCTTAAGGGTCAGACCCAAGCCAAGTAATGGGTACCACCAGGGACTATTGTACATACATCAAGGTCCTATTAACTCCATATTAAGGAGCTATTGCTACAAGGGGGATTGACCTAAACTACCAGCTTTTTCCGGGTACCAGACCCTCGGCTGGCTGCAAGGCATGCTGTGCCCTCTCTACCGAGTCCTGGCTATTAGGTGGAACAGGGTTTAGGGTTTAGGATTTAGGGTTTATAGGTTTTAGGGTTGAGGCTTTAGGGCTTAAGCTTTAGGGCCTAGGGTTCAGGGATTAGGGTTTAGGGCTTAAGGTTTGGGGTTTAGGGTTTAGGCTTGAGGGTTTAGGATTTAGGGAGGCTCTGGGAAACCAAAATCTATTTTTAAGGGCTATGTAGGGTTTAGGGTAATTATAACTCAATGATACATTTTATCTCAGGGTTAGAGTATGTGTAGCCCGATCATGAGCCCCCTGAATCCCAAATATGGTTATGATTAGCTGTTCGGGTATCCTCCCATGATTGGGTATTCTCTGTGGGCATGGTGGGGAAGGGCAAAGAAACTGGAAACTATGCTATTGCTAAGCGTTCAGGGCTAAAAATGAGTCCCGCCACCCCGTAGTAGTAAATACCGCCAATATATGTAGTACTATTATGTGATTTGGTAAACATTCAGTATTAGGGGTTTCCATGATGAAGGCTTGTGGGCTTGGGGCCAGTTAAGAAGTACGGAATCCGTGCTTCAGGCTTCGAATTTTGCACTGTCTTAATACTATGTCAACCATTCACTCATCTGAAAATTAAACACCCATCTGAAAATCAGCAATGTGTTCATCCTTCTATATCACAACGACCTTCAAAGCTGTCCGAAAAATATTATCAAAGCAAGGCATTGTCACTTCAGGCGAGGAACAGCTGTGGAAACGGGTCCTGAAGAGCAAGATGAGTTCGATGACTTCGGTGACCGCAAACCCTAAAATAAGGACCCTATGAAAGTCGCAGGATAACCATGGGGTCCTGATTTTGGTGGTGAAGCAACTAACCTATGTTCTCTTACGTACTGCGAAAACCGGCAAGGAAGGTAGGCATCAGAACACACGGGACTACTCGCAAACCAAGCTTATCCTGAACCCTAAAGGTTTAGGGTTTAGGGTTTAGGATTTAGGGATTTAGGGTCCGCTCTGAATGACGGAAACCATCTTGAATCATATTGGGGACCCAGGATCATTTAGGTATATTCCCTAATCCAGGGATATTGGGTTTTCTGGGCGCTATGTACGAAAGGTATCCCAAGGGGGGACAAATGTTCACTGTCCCCGAGGGTCGAAGTGTTCAATAATCATATACGTGGTACTGTACTAACTATGACGAAACCCAAGTATCTGTTTCTTGCATGCTTAACTAAGACTTGAACACATATGATCCAAGTATAGTGGTTTTTATAACCCTGAACCCTACGCGCTACTCTCCAGCTGCATAGTCACAGGAAACCTTGAGCCCATTCCCCTGAAGGCACCTGGGTCTTTTAGCCACACTTTAGGGTTTAGGTTCAATGTTTTGTTGGTTTGGGGTTTATCTTTTTTTAGGTTGAAGACGGGAACAAAGACGCCGCCTGCACTGACGCCAAGAACTCCTCGAGTTCATTGTCCACCTGCGTAGGGTTGACTCTCCCCCAGCCCTCAGCAATATTTAGGGTTTAGGGTGTATATACATGTGTATATATATATACATATACACGGGTGTATGGGGGG
This sequence comes from Symbiodinium pilosum, assembly GCA_905231905.1. Classification (NCBI taxonomy): domain Eukaryota; class Dinophyceae; order Suessiales; family Symbiodiniaceae; genus Symbiodinium; species Symbiodinium pilosum. Next base: position 18,768 of record CAJNIZ010043762.1, read on the forward strand.
ATTGGAACATCAAGTGCAAACGGCGTTCATGGAAAATCCGATGGAAAAAGGGAGTGAACATGAAAAAACCTACTAGGGCTACATTGGGATTAGATAATTTAGCAGATGATTTGCATTGCACCGTGCTTGCACCGGAGTTACAGAAATTTTCTGAATGTGTAAGCTTCGGGGTATCATGGCTTACGTCCTGACTGATCCTGACACCTAAGGTTCATGAAGTATACAGGCCGAGGAGATCGTTGAAAAACAGCTGACGTCGTGACAGGACCTGACAGAAACACGTCTTGTCATTCTGACTAGGGTTTAGGGCTTTAGTCTCGTAGTTCTAGGACTAACAAAGTTCAGGACCGAAAGCTATCCCTTCTTGCAAGACCCGGCGAATTATGGCCAAATTCTCCGACTAGGGGCTAGTAGGGAATACGGGAATTGTCTCTATAGGGAGATTTTGGGAATAGATTCTCTTATTCCCTACTAACCACCAGTACATAAATTCTCACCGTAGTTCTATACCCCAGTCATTTTCGCCCCTACGTCCTCTAGTATGGTCATAATTGGAGTATACGTACAACTTATTACTGGGCGATAGTTACCCTAGATAAACCCCCAAAACCGCGACAAATATAGAAACTGCAACCAGGCATGGTCATCGACTCCCTTGTGCCCCATAGGGAATGGGGAAATGAGCTAAACGCTTGAGGGTTTAGGGTTTAGGGGATGAATTCTAAATACGAACGCTCGAGCTGGTCATGCTTCGAAACACTGCGTTATAATTAAGAGTAACTATAGAGGATGTAGGTTCTTTTACCGTTGCTGTCTTCTTAGCTAGAGAACAATTCAACCTAAACCCATCCATTGCTTCATCCCCTACTGTGCATCCCCAAACTCGTGCCTTTATATAAGCTCCATGCGTAGCACCAGAAGATCTATGCAACTGCATGATCCGCCGCCTGCAAGTCAAACCACCGCCACCCCCTGCTAAAACTACTCCGCAAGTGTATGTTGTCATATCATAATTGGGGCGCAAAGTAAGGGGAGGGAGGTTGTACAACGCTGAAACACGAGGCTCCGTGCTAGACCAACAAGAAAAAGGAGCATGAACATTTCCCGACCACACATGTGGGTGGTTGTCAAAATCATGGTCCCTTCCTGGACCCCTATCATGATACGGCACCTAATATGTAGGGTACCCAAAAAGGGATCATAATTTTGACAACCACCCATGTGTTAATTGAATGTGTGGGGCAGTCTACGACCCTGCGCGCTGCTGGGACAGAATTTTCCGCGCAAAGCAGATCTGTGTTGAACGCCTAGGTGGATACAGTCTCCACTACTTAACATCAGCTGGTCTTTTTGAGGACATTGAGTGGGGGTGTAGGTGTAGTAATGAGGGCATGTCCAACTGTTGCATGAGAGGGCGGTTCTGGCAAGTTCAGCACGGATGCACGCGGTCTGTCTAGCAAATCTTGGCAGGACAGCTGGCACTGAAGTGTTTGCTGTTAGTGTAGGGACGGTGTAGGAGGTCTTAGGGAAACATCTGCTGTCTACGAAGTACTGTGAAGATGCGTCCACGACGTCTCGGGGTTCCAAGGCCAGTAGCTACTGAACCGAAATTGCGCTGGAATTGCGATGCAGCGTTTACGCATAAACAAAAATACATACCTACATACCTGCATCCATGCATCTGTCCATCCATCCGTTCATGTATCCATCCATCGAGCCTTCCACACATGTGGGAATAAATGCACACTTACAAAGACACTTACACCTATACATCATGCGGGCACTACAATAGATCGTTTGTGAACCCCCTCCGTCTCAGCAACTGCGCGAGCAACTACTAAAGCGAGGCAGTCAGAGCAGATCCTCAATGTCCAGCGTCTGTTTGCAGTCCTTCACGAAAACCTTGGCATTTGGGGGCTTCCCCATATTCGGGGTACCTTTTTATGGTTCCCAATAGTAAGGACTATAATATTTTGGGGTCTATATGGGGGTCCCCCTATTTAAGGAAACCTACCATTTGTAGGTCCGTGAAACTGGGATGTGAGAGAAGCTCAATGGTCTTGAACTGAGAGCTCTGCAGTTTGGTCACATCATAACTTCTTGGGACGGGTGATACTGTAAAAGCCCTTAGAGTATTTATGAATAGGTTCCCTTCAGATTACATTAGTCCATGAACTAAACACTAAACCTAAATCACCCAGGGGGGCTTTCGCTCATCAACCAGGAGCTGCCACCTGAGGAAGTGCCCAAGAGAAGATCTCAACAACATGGCTCAAGGTTTAGGGTTGGGGGCTTAGGGTTTCGGGTTTGGGGGAGAAAAAAAAGAAACTGAATTCATTTGGGGCTATATACGGGTGAGTATATATGCACATATATATATATATAAGCAAGAAATTACGCCCTCATATATAGAATGTGAGGTGGGCTCAGTAAGTAGATATTGGGGATGACTCGGGTCCCTACACCCTACACCTTGACTGGGGTTACCACATGGTTTCTGGGGAATATGGGGCTATGCTTTCTAAGTCCCCCTAACCCCGCAAGACTAGTGAGAAAGGAGCGCAGACTTTGGCTGTAGGTGTTTAGGGTGTAAGCTTTTAGGCCTTGGGGTTCTGTTAAACCCAAAACCCCAAGCCCTGAGGGCTTTAGGTTTAGGGATTTCATCACAGGCCAAGAGGCGTTTGGCCACGGTATTGTGGAACCACTGGCCTTCTTTCATCAAAAGTTCTTCGGTGCTTAGCTGGACCCCCAAAGTAGGAAATTAGTAGCCCAAAACACCTAAAAAAGCCCAAAACCCTAAAGAATAGCCCAAAAGGCCATTACTATACATGCTTTTGAAGTTCAGGTAACTTGGGTTGGCAGAAGTTGGGAGTTGAAGGTGTGCGGCTTCGTGCCTACGCTTACATCGAACAGGGGTAACGTCGGGGCCAAATTAAGGCTTAGGGTTTGGGGAATTCGAAATGTCATTGTGAGATCTACTGGAGGCACGCCATACAATATCTATACGAGGAATATGGAAGCAAGATATTGGCAGTGCCAGGTGCGCAAGGATGTAAAGGATCTATTCTGCAGGGCATGCGAGAGAGGGATGAAACACATTTCGGACACTCTCCCGGAAAAAAAATATCATAAGTACGCGTTTGCAAGTTGTTGGGTGACCTCTGCCTTCATGCTGCGATGACGATCTGAGCGTAGGTACTCGAAGGCAACGTTTTTCAGACAAACATCTCACTACAGCATTGCTGGACATGAGGTGCAAAATGTTGATTGTGTTCAAATCTTCTTAAACATAAACTTACGTGGGGTTTGTAGGGAATAAGGAAATATCATCCCTACATAATCCCCATGTAACATACTCCCCTATTCCCTACTAACCTCCAGTAAGTGCAGGCTTCATTGTTTCGCATAGGGGTTCGCACCCGGCTCAAGCTGAGGTTCCCCCACAAACAATATGTGCTGTCCATCCTCTGCATCCCCTCATGCTGTCGAACAGTGAGTGCATGTGGTACGCTCTTCAGCAGTAGCGCTGACACTCTGACTCTGTTTCACTATACTATGTGATTATGCTATAGTAGTTTCCATTTTGCTTTCCATTATCCCAACAAAATACTATATAACCCCTGCTTGCTATATTAAGAGATACTACTATCTTACACCAACCTCCACAATTGTTCCTTCCAACTTTGAGGGTTCCCAAGCTGCTCTTGCTGAAGCAAACACTCCGGTAATTGGTGACCGAGAGGCACTTTCTATCACAGACACTACCCTAAAGCCTATAATATGGGGGCCTGAATAATTACCAATATCATGCTGAGGTCCATGTGAGGTACCATATACTATAACTATAAAAGGAATGTGGAACCACAATCTTGGTAATTATTTAGGCCCCTATAGTGAACCTTTCACCATACACCCCAGACGACTCTACCATTGAAGCAGCAACCCCGCCTTCTGGAGGATGACCACGAGGCGTGTACCTCTGATCTCCCAACTCGACTCCTGGTGTAATTTGGGGCCTTCAGGGGGGGGGGGTTTAGTAGGGCTTTGCTGGGGTCCCCTCTCGTAAGGATGATAGTATCTTTGGGATTTATTGGGGTCTCCCTATTTTGGAAAAATCTCCTGGGACTAAGGTTTAGTTAGCCCACAGAGCCAGAAAAACACCTTTAAGAGTTCAAAGGTGTTGGGCTTTGGGAGTTCATGGTTTGCTTAAAGATCCCAAGAAAAACGCCCGTCACATTCAGGGATTCGTTGCGGCGGCTAAGATTTAAGGAGTTCAGGGCCAGCTCAGCTTTAAAAATTGAGTGGCTGATGCAGGGACTCCAAGGGCTTTCATTTAAGGGTTTAGGGTTTAGGGCTTAGGGATTTATAGATGAGCTACAGCTACAAGTATTCATGTAGAGGTGAGAACTAATTATCAACTTCTCAGCCGCCTCCCCACTATCTGCTAGGGTTTAGGGTTTAGGGTTTACTTATGATTTCACTTGTGCGGATAGGTGGCCTACAGTTGTGAACATTGGCAAAAGGTTTGCTGAATATCCATGAGATCCATAAGGAGGGCACAAGCTGCTGTTCACCTGGCTTCAACCACTTGTAACCTCACTTAGAATAATAGGTTCCGACAGTACAGCCATGGATACCCCCCCCCCCCCTATCCCTATCCCCACAGATAATTTACCCGTTGAGTCCCTAGACTCGGATCACTACCCACGCACCTCCAAATACATCCCTGCGACTCCTCCGGGTCACAGCGATTCAGCAGATCCCCATGTACCAGGGTGCGCTCGTGGATTTTGACGAGCCTCAGATGTGAGGTTTCAGCGTTTACGGTATAAGGGAAAACAAATACCGCTTCCCTAAATCCAAGAAGAACAACCAGAGAGCATACTTGAGGATCAAAAGGAATTGTAGATTTTGCAGGCTTGGCGGTGGCTTGATGATGACATTTCTCACAACGAGTATCTGCTTGCGCTGCCCTAGCGCCCAACAACTCAGAGTCGGGTCCTGGTCTTAGCCACTCAAACAAATAATGTGTAGGATAAGAGCCTTTGTGGGCTTTTTTGATGGCTGGGGATCATGATTTTTCCTACTTCTGAAATTCAGGCCCTGCAGCCCCACAGTCTTTAGAAATGCTGCGCCCCTCAAGATCTCTCGAGGTATTAGGAGTTTTCTTGAGATGTTTGACGCACTTCCTTCAGAGGACCGGTGACAGGTTGCAGAGTTTGAAGGTCTTCTGCACTCCTCCCTTTGTGATAAGCCCTTGCGCCTAGGACTCTTCCATGAAATGTCATAGTCAGAATATAAGGATACGCCATAGAGGTGCTCTACCCCTTCGCCCTGAACCGCTTCACCCCGAGCCCCTCAGCCCAACATTGCCGACCCAAGCAGGCTCATGGGGGAAGAGGTTATAGGGACTATATTCCCAGGGGCCACTATAGAGATCCATTCCCTCATTTTCTAATAGGCACCACGAAATCAACTGCCCCTAAACCCGAAACCGCAGTTTTTTGGGATCCTTAGCCAGGACCCGAGGCAAACGTCACTCTGAGAAGACCTACATATTACAAATCGTGTTTTGGGAGGTGTTTTACTTGAAGTCTGTATGGCTGAAACAGAGAGCAAAGAAATAAAAGTCGATCATTTTCAGGCTGCCCCATTGCCCTGTGTACCCGATCGACACCCAAGACCTTCAACCCTAAGCCCCTAAGCAAAAGACCTACATCCTGGCCCCGAAATCCTTAGAACTTGCAATCCAACGGCACTACCGAAACACTAAGCTTCACAAAGCAATATTAGCAAATCAACCTAAACCGCAAAACCCTAAACCCTATATCCTGGGTCTCGAGGTCCACAATGAATGCCTACCTTTGCGGGCCTCAAAAGTCTATAGGTGATACCTATTTTGGGCAGTAACTCTCTTCAAGAAACCTTTAGAATTTAGAGTTAAGCTATTCGGAATGCTCAGGCATGAAGTCCTGACGTGCAAGGAGAGGTGCACGTTGTCGGCTTTGATGTTCACCTCCACATCCCGGGCCTTGCAGCCCTCGGGCAGGTCAAACTCTACCTGGGCAACTTTGAGCTGGGTGGGAATGTAGACCCATGATTAACAATCCCCCTTCTTTTAAGGGGTTTTATAGGGTTTTATAGGGTACTGTAGGGTTATATGATTAATAACTCCCCTCCGTTTAAGGGCATAATGAGGGGGTCTATTAATCAGGTTGCTTAACAGGCCCTTCCCGAAAGTTATGCATAGGTCCCGTGCGCAAGGAGAAGGGAAATCAATAGTCATCCCAACTCGCATCCAGTTACCCCAAACCCTTAAACTCTAAACCCCTAAACCCTAACCCTAAACCCTTAAACCCTAAACCCTTAAACCCTAGACCCTAAACCGTTAAACCCCTAAACCCTAAACCCTATACCCTGAGCAGCTTCAGCTCCACAGGGATTGGCTATTAGATTCGTCAGGATTTTGGGTTTGAAGGACTACATTTCAGCCAAAACACCTACACCCTTATAGTCCCCCTTAAGTAGATAGAATATGGGTATATGGGGATCTTGTTATAATATACCCAAAGCAATATGCTATCTACTTAATGGGGACTATAACCCTAAACCGCTGCGCCATCTCTGCAAGGCATCCTCAACCCTAACCCCTACAGCCGCTCCACGGGAGGTTAACCTAAGGGACGGGCTCATCCCTAAGGACTGCCCCAACATCCATGAGACAGGGGGAGAGGGGCATGTAAAAATCATGATCCGTTTTTTGGGCCTTGCTGTAGTCATAGGGACCATAAAGGGAACATACTGATTCTGACGAACTACCATATTTGAGCAGCAACAGCAGGGAATGGCTCCATGTTGTGGTCTCTGTACGAGACTTTCTGCAAATCAGTGGAACCCCAACATAAAGCCCAATACAGTGAAATCCTTACTGTAGGAACTCCCCCCTACCTTCGGAAAGCTTCATATAAATCTTCTCTGAAGTTTTAACTCTGGGCCTTTAGTATGGGCCCTTGAAATCTTGCATCCTTATATACCCGTTATATACCCTATTAAACCCTATAACCCCAGCTACGGACCCTCAGACCGCTTCAATAGTCCCATCCATTCCTCCATTCCCTACTAAATCTGAAGGCGAAGAGGTTCTAAAAGTGAGCCCTGGGGCGGCTTTGTGGGTTTAGGGTGTGGGATGCGGGCTGTAGGACTCAGGAATGCAGGGGCTTAGGGTTGGAAGTGTATGGGTCAGATGAAGCCATGACTTTGTAAGCACGGTTTCAGGGATTGTCGTGTTTTGGGTTTAAACCCTCCACAAAACAGCCTCCAAAACCCTCTCAGAGCAGGGAGTTGCTCAAATCTCGCCCCATATAGAATCATCCCTAAACCCTAAACCTGGCCCTAAACCCTAAAAAAAGTCAACACAACAAAGGACCCGACCAATCACCTCCTTATCTGCATCCCACAGCTTTTTAAGAGCCCCCAATTTTCAGAGGCCATCAGCTCAAGGGTGGTTTTTTTCGCGAAGTTCAACACAAAAGGGGGGGGGATGGGAGTGGGTAGTATAGGACAATATGACATACTTTGCCCACCAATGCTCAGCACCCCAGTGCCGTAAACACTGATTCCAAAACCCTACACTAAAAACTTACACCCTCAAAACTATAAATCCTAAATCCCATGCCCTAGATCCTAAAACCCTAAATCCTAAGAACCCTAAATCCTAGGCCCGAAGTCCATCCTAGAAAAGCCCCAAACCCAGAATCCTAAACTCTAATCGACTTCAAGGATTCTTGTGGGTGTGCTACGCTGAAACAGCCAGGCCCGGGCCTCTACCTCGTAGCCTGGCGCAATGTTTGCCTGTGGGGCGTTTAGGGCTTAGGATTTGGGGTTTAGGATTTAGGTTATAGGACTTACGGTTTAGGATTTAGGGTTTCGAGTTTAGCATTTAGGGTTTCGGGTATAGGGTTTACGGTTTAGGATTCCGGGTTTTGGGTTTAGAGTTCAAAAGGTACTCGGAACCCTTAACTCCAAAGGGTCCATGTAGCTATATGGTAGATACTTCGGCTTTAAAGTAGGTATATGGGAACCCTCTGGGCCCTAAGTAAAGGCCATATACCTACATGGACCCTTTGAAAATCCTAAACCCAAAAGCCTCAGGCTCAGGATTTAAGGTTGAAGGACTGAAATCAGGGTTATGACGTGTGGTGATACATATGGCCTAGGACGTCCAGGGCCTCAGGTTAAGGCCTGGGGCATCAGAAGAATTTAGGATTAGGATTTAGGGTATTGGGTTCAGAAAATTCAGGATTTAGGGTTGGAATTTAGGGATAAAATTTGGGAGGTTGGTTGATGCTTAGGCAGGCCAATGCTAGACGCACCCGGCCCACGCATCCCCGACACCACCATGCCATACCAGCTAGACCAGTGCTAAAACTTGGAGCCCTGCAACTCCCCCTGATCCAAAGGCAAAGGCCCAGCCGCGCATAGGGCCCGCATACCGCAAAGCCCAGGAAACCTAGAACAGAATTCCTTGAAGCGCCTGTATCCCGTAGCCTCTCGCAGACCCCAGAGCTTAAAACTAGCAACCCCCAACCATGATTCAACCAAAGAACGTCAAACCTCTTTCGCGAGGTGCTGTTTCTGGCCGTGGGTGGCTGAACCCACGAAAGGCTATCAGCTATGTCCAACGATCATATGAATATAGAAATAGAACACCTAAAGATCTACATATCTCATATGGAAACCTTAAAGCTTCATCCCGCAGCCCAAGCTCCAAATCCCAAAATCCTATGCCTAAACCCTTTACCCTGCTTAGGATTTAGGGTTAAGCCCGCCGAGATCCTAAACCCTCCACCCGAAGTCCTGAACCCTCGAAACCTGTGCTTGCTGCATCCTAGGCACCCATCTGTAGGATGAAGTCTCGCCGGTAGGCCCGAAGTATGCGGGCATACTGTACAGTTTAGGGTTTAAAGTCTAAGGCTTAAAAGGGTTTAGGAGCCTACCTGGTTAGAATAGGGTGTGGGGGATTTCTAGTTATAAACAACTATCGCAAGAATAAAAGCAATGATGTGAGGGTTGTAGGTGGATAACACTTGTAATTGCAAAGTTTAAGGGCAGGGTGGAATAGAATGTAAAAGACGTTTGACAAGGTCTCCCCATCTTTTCGCAATGATGCCCATTGGTTCTTCTGATGTTTTGAGACAACGGGGGACGCTGAAGCTGTTATAAGCATCTGAGCTACTGTCTAAACTCCTAGTATCCCCCTTAATAACCCCTATAGTAGTCCCCTATCTAAATCCCCTATATAACCCCCTTTAAGGAGTTTAGACTACAGTTCATCTAGCAGGAGACTCATCAAGTAAATGCTGTGCAACAGCTTCACTTCGGGCAGCGGATTGCCTAGCGCCAGAGGCCTACTTAAGGGGGGCTCTCAATGCATCCTGAATCTTAATGGAGATGAAATTTTGAAGGGATGCTAATAGACCATCCCATATAAAGAATATAAAGGTACCCCCCCAAGTTGAAGGAGCTAATAAGGACTATAGAGGGACAGTATTGTAACGATTAAAGTATCTCAAAAGACTCAGGGCTCAGCGGATCTCTTGTTGGAACCTAGCACTTGAGCCTTCAGGCTACGCAATTCGACTAAGGAAGGGGTTCTTCCTGGACCCCCTAAATTTATTGGGATAATGGAAAAGAAAATGGAAACTACTATAATAGGGTTTAGGGTAATATTGGGGTTTACCTGGACCCTCCAATCTAGTTCCTTTTTGGGTTTGGTATGATTTTTGGGTAAGGGTTCTTGCTAGGATCCCCAGAAAGGTACTACATTGAAGGGTCCAGGTAGGGTTCAGGGTTCAAAGTTTAGGGGCAAGTCCGGCGCAAGGGCCCAAGAGCTCTGACTGTTGCCTACCCCAAAAGCTCCATGTAGCTATATAATACTATTTAGGGTCTATTCCCCCAAAAAGTGCAGAATCACATGGACAAGTGAAAAAGCCAATGGGCTCTGGGGTCATATGGGGGCTTAGGGATCAATTGAGGGCTTGAGGGCCCGACGTGGGTATGACTTCTAGGCTTGAACTCCCAGGCTAGTGTATGCTTAGGGCCTGAAGTCATTAAACGGGAGCCACAGAAGGCCAAAAGTACATAACATATTCCCATACGGACCCTTGGGGTAATAATAATCGCTAAGTACCCAAGACGCAAACCAAACCGACAAGTTCTGCAACAAGGGGTAGAACTCAGTGTGAAGCAAGCATGCCATTTCGGTTGGGAGCCTAAACCCTGAACCCCAAAACCCTAAACCCCTATACACTTGAACCCCTGAACCCTAAACCCCGAACCCCCAAGCCCAACAACACTTGAACCCCCAAAACCCTAAACCCCTAAACACTTGAACCCCTAAACCCCTAAACCCCTAAACACTAAACACTTGAGGTGTCAGCCCCTGAGCTGCGCGCCCACAAGTGGGAAAATTTGCAAGCCCAAAGAAACGGAGTTCACATGAGCTATAGTCTAAACTCCTTAAAGGTGGTTATATCAGGGGTTATATAGGGGACCACTATAGGGGCTATTCAAAGGGAATATTAGGAGTTTAGATTATAGCTCACATCAACAGAAGGACTCTGAGCTGGGTTTTGGGTATGCATAAAGGAAACTTACTGCAGAATGCTGCATTAGAGTTACAAGGCCTTTTCTTCTCGACTTGCTGACTTCTGCAGGCCGAGAGAATAAGCGGGTTTAGGGTTTAGGGGTTTAGGGGTTAGGGTTTAGGGTTTAGGGTTTAGGGTTAACCTTGACCATCGTAGGCAATGTCACAACCAGCCAAACCGGTACTCCTGTGCTATGTGCTTTTGCCTGACCAGACGTCTTCATAAATCAGAACAGGCCTCCGTCTGCAGTTGCAACTCCTGATTTAGGGCTTACAAGTTAATCATTCGTATGTAGATTACCAAAGGTTCTAAAGTTGTAGTTATCTGCCTAACTTAGGCGAATCGCCACAATTTCAGACCCTTAAACATGGCGTGCTTCTCTGAAGGGCAAGACCTGCTAATACAGGAGTTTCCTAGAACAATGTCGGGGCCTAAACGACTTCATGTTGAAGTCTAGCTGAGGTACCCTGTACTGAATGAAACTATACAAAGAATCTAGGACCATTCTATGAAATAGGGGATTTGGGCCCAAAGGCCTGATATTGTTTTTCCATTCCATCGTGCTCTACGAATTACCAGCCAGCAAGCAACCTACTGGAAGAATGAGGCCTCAATCCTAAACCCTAAACCCTACATCCTAACCTGCGTGGCAATGCTTCAAAAGTAACCCTGGTTAAGCCTCACCTTGTCCTGGTAAGGCAACTTAGGACTTGGGTTTAAGGATTAGAAGGCTTACGGGGTTTAGCCTCATAATGTGTTTTCTTGTAAGAACTGACAAAGCCCAAGGACATTTGTGAACCTAAGTCAGCGTATTTCTGTGTATTCTGCCTTGAGGGGGGGGGTCTAGGGTTTAAGGATTTAGGGTCTTGGATCTGCAGTTGGGGGAAATCCTGCATCATCATACATAACAAGTACCCTAGGAATATGTTGGAATGTTAGGGGCGCTAAGTTGCGCAGGATTTTTCCATCCACCTTTAGAGGATGCGTGGGTGCCCGGTGTCTGCCTCTCCAACACGGTGGAACACAAACTTCCTAAACCTAAACCCCAAGAACATTCAGCTGTAGTGTAAATCCTGATGTGAAGCCGTGAAAAGGAACTTCTGTGGGGTCTGAGGCGCGAGCACTTAGAACTGCCGAGCTTTTGTAGTCGCGTCGAAACGTGAAGCTCACAGCTTTGTTAGTGAGCGAATTGTGTGCAGACGTCCGTTATTCCAGCAGTTCGTCGCACAAAATCCTGCAGTCAGCTATGCGCTTCTCCAGCCATAGCCCAAGGCAAGATGAAGAAGCTTCAATTGCTTCTTCAATTGTCCCCCGGATCAAAGTACCAGCCCCTCTTGGGAAAGGTACCTTTCTGGGGGACACTAGAAAACGGTAAGGGTCTCGACCGCCTTTGCGGGCCAAGACGGTGCTACGAGAAGGGCCGGCTGTCTTGACGACACTGCACAGATCCGAGATTCAGGTCCTATCTGGAAGTTTCCCTAAATTACTGTTCCCAAAATGGGGGAAATTTATATAGGGCCCCGTATTATAATAGGAACCTAAATATAGGACCCCGTATTGACAGGAATTTAGGACAATCCCCATCTATGGGCCCCTAACTGGGCTTAATTGGACCTAGGGCTTTATGATGTACATTATAGGCATATAAGGACCGCGGATTAAGGGCTGCTACCCGGGGCTCATAGTTCCAACCTTACAGAAATCGCAGGAATCCCCAGGAATCTACATTCCGCAAAAAAGCCCTGCTCCCTAGATATCCAAGACCTAAGCTCTTAAGCACGCAGTTGCCTGAACTGAAAAACTAAAAGGCTGCCAGCGCAAAGCCTAGGAGATAGACAAACAGGCTTGGAACCCCCTTGAAGGGTTTAGGGTCCCTGGGAATTCATGCTTGACGGCTTTTTAGCAAACAGGTTGGACTCCCTTCCGTCTAATGACAACATAAACGGAATATTTGATGTTAGGGGGGCGTGGGTTTAGCTGTTCGGGGAGGGTCTGAACCCTTAGAAGACCATTACTGGTGGGTAGTGTACAGGTGGGTAGTCTCCTATAGGCCTTCCATACCACTCCTATAAGAGTAAGATATTGGGTTTTACGGGAGTCCTCATGGCAGTATTATGGAAACTACCCACCTGTAAGGTACCAACCTGTAGAGGGCTTCTGAGATCCTAATACAGGGAAGAGGTCTTTACATAAAACCCTAAACCCAAAACCCCGTGCTAGACTTGGACAATAGAGAGCTGCAGGTCGTTTCGGCAGCCCACGGGAATCAAAGTACCTGGCCCGTGAACTACCTGAAGTTAATGGGTATGTGTGTTTAGGGTTTAGGGCTTAGAGTTTGGGGTTCGGGGTACACTTACTGGTTTTTAGTCAGGAACACGGGAAGAAAATCCCTCCAACCCATAGAGTGTATTCCTTTATTCCCTACGAACCCCCCAAGTACAGGGAGGGTTGGTCCAGCCGAAATTTCATGGGTAGCGAAAATTGGCTTGTATAAGTCTACTAAGTTCGGCTACAACCATAATTATCCTAATGTGCAACGCTACTGACATAACTAATGGCATGGCGAAAGCCCGACCTGACAGGATGTCCTACCATTTAACTTTTGGAAGATATCCTGAAAATGCCGGAAAGACCCCCGCAAAAGGATGCAAAGGGGGCTAGGTCGATAGTCGCAAAGCTGAACTCTGAAACAGTTCCCGACTGCACCTGTGGGAGGAGGGTAGGTTCCCTGCATGAGTTGGGGGTTTCCCAAAATTAGGGGTACTTATGGGGGGTCCCTATAAAAAGGATTGTGATATATTGGAGTATATATTGAAGTCCCCTTGTTCAGGGCATTTTCGAAAAGACTCTTCCCGTAGGGCGTTGGGATTAGGTTTGGGGTTTAAGGGAAAGAAGAAGGCTGAGATGAGTAGACTTTCACGTACAGTTAAGAACCCAATGAACAGTTACTGGGGGTTTAGGCTTTAGGGTTTAGGGTTTAGGGTTTTGGTAAAAGTACACGGTCCTAGTACAAATTTTGGGCAGGATATGGCAACTAGGTACACAACATGCCCGTGGTGCTGTTGGAAAGTCCATGTGCAAGGCGGCTGTGGTTCATAGCCTGTGCGGTCGTCTTCTGAGACCCTACTCATAAATTAAAGCAAGAAAACTCACGGACGCAGCCGTTGGTCGTAGGGGTCTGGAACAGTCTAATTGCTATACGACTCTAGTCTGTACTTCGAGGTTCTGGTGTGCAATAAAGTTGTTGGGCTGTCTTGTATGACATAGTCCCCCTTTAGTGGATAGAAGATGGTATATTACAAAAAGCTCCCCATATACTCCATGTTCTATGTACTCAGGGGGACTATAACCGGGAGGACTTGCACCCCTCCAGCCGTCACTGTACACAGCTTCGGACATGATGTCAATCAACAAGAGAGCAATAATCAAAAGTCACGGTTTCAACCCTAAACCCTAACCTCCCAAACTACATGAGCTATAGTCTAAACTCCTAGTATCCCCCCTTGATAACACCAATCATAATCCCTGAGGTAATCCCCTATGTAACGCCCTTTGCGGAGTTTAGACTACAGCTCATTTCCTTGTCGTCTTTGCGGGTACCCTTTGAAAAGCTCTTGATCCGCGGGTCCGAGACTGTTTGATTCTTGGGAAAGAAGCTGAATTCTTGTGGAAAGATCCGCTCCACCTAAGAAACCCCAAACCAAGGGACCATTAAGGCTGCATTAGCGAGATGTTATAGCTTCCTGAGAGTGATGGCGGAGCAAGATCCTTTCCAATTTTGAGATGCAGTCTATGTGCGGTTATGTGTTGGATTCCGATACCCTGAAGTCCGCCCAAAATCCTAATCCCTTAGCCCTAAACCCTACAGACTACATCCTAATCCCTTTAGTCCAAATCCCCGGCAACAGCTGCTTGTTTCAGGCCCAGGCTTTTGCCAGGCTTTAAAGGTCGGCTGTGGAATCCTCCTGTAGGGTTTAGGGTTGAATGATGTTTCCTGGGCCCCCGCATGGAAATCGCTAGGGTTTAGGGTCAAGGGTTTAGGGTTTAGGGTTTGAAAAGCATGGGTGGATGAACGAGTACTATGGTATTTGGGGGATCTAGTGTAGTGGTGGGGGGGCGCCTTTTCCCGAACAGCAGCACCTCACCGCCATTTGTCCGTGCATTCTCATTGTTTGTGTCCATCGCACCAAACGTACTTGTAGCAAAAGGCAGCCTTTTTGCAACGACCAGGTAAGTACTGAGTACCTTGAGCCCTGAACCCAAACCATACACAAACTAGAATCAGCATGACTTCTGTCAGTGCTAGCAATGCACGCTTCCCGGAGAATGCATTCTTACGCGCTTGGGTTACGTCATCAGACACTACCACAGGGAATGTCCACCCCTAGCACGCCCATGGTAACAACCCTCCTGTGATGACCGTGTTTCGGGTTTAGGGGCGTAGGGGTTTACGGTACAGTATCCTTTTTGACGAAGGACGCTCTGATGTGAACCCTCAACCCTCACCTAAGAAAGACACATCTTGCGTGTCCAGAACTCCACAGCTCTCTGGCGCCCAAGCCCCTTGAGGTCTCTACGTGGCACTTAGGACCCCACAAAGGGTTAACTCATTCCCTACAAAAGGAGTATAAGGGAATCCTAAAGGGTTCAGGGTCTAAGGTCCAAGCTAAGTCCCAAGGAGCCTTGAGGACTGTACTTTCTTGGGAGTCATAATCTGAACTGAATAATATTCTTTGGTGACTTGCAGGCTGAACCAAGTGATCACGGGTTCCCTACTACCTCCCCTAGGTTCCCCCCTTAATAAAGGTAATTTGTGGCAGTTTCGGCCTAATTAAGGTAAAGTAAGGGGGAACCTAGGGTGGGCGGGGGGGGCAAAAGGGGAGCCCATGAAGTGAGGTTACGATCTTCTAGTACAACACTACTGCCATGAGGAGGATATAACTTTGCCTACATCGGAGACTATGATATCCCTAGTAAACATCAAACTTACGGGCTGTCTCTAGGTCGAGGCACCGCAAAACCTTAACCCCTTAACTTCAAAACCTAGACCTCAAACCCTAAGCTCCTGAACACTAGACCCTAAATCCTAAATCCAACCCAAAACCCTAAATCAAAAACCCTTTAGCTTCGAACCCATGAGCCCTTAACCCTTGAGTGTGCTAAGACTTGTAGCTACGTATTCCTTACCGAGGCTTTCAAGTACTAGCGTTATGCAAATAAGAGTATCCGTGTCTTGGGTTAAGGCTTAAAGTCAGAGTGAATAGAAGAGACTAAAGGATGTCGCCTGATAAGGTTTTGCGCTGCTATAGTCCCAGTTCCCATGTCATGTTCCATTGTCTTTTCTGTTTGGTTCTCCTGTAATATCCCTCAGCCTCAACCCTATACAATCCCGAGACCATCCTAGTCAACTCTTCTTTGACGTCATAACTAAATCTCATGTACACGCCCTTGTGGCCTACTGTTCTAAACTAGATAGAATCACTATACAACGCCTGTGCCCCGGTCACGATATCCCCATTGGAAAACCAACTTTTTCCTAGGAAAACCGAAAAACGAACTTTTTCAGCAGCCACCATAGTTTCCCAAAAAGTTGGTTTTGTTGTTTTTTTGGTTTTCTTTAGTTTTTGGTCAGTCCAACAGAGAAGTGGCCTCAGAAGAGGATCACTGTACTTGAAGGATTCCAACACTTCGGTATTAAATCTAATTTGTTTTAAATGAAGGCTTTATATCAACAAGCATCCAGGATCACAGGATTTTCGTATTAATTCTAATTAAATTCTATAAGGGATTCAAATGAACCAGAATCCATTCCAAAACCAGGAATCTAAGATTCCACGATTTTCGTTTTAGATCTAATTGAATTTAATAAGGGATGTATATGAACCAGAACCACATCCAAAATCAATAGTCCAGGACTCCCGGATTCCAATATTCAGACATTCAATTCAGGATTTCTGTTTTAAATTTAGTTGAATTTATATAAATTATGTAAACCAGAAACCATTCCACAACCAGGATTCTAGGATTCCACGACTTTCGTATTAAATAGAAATTGAATTTCATAAGTGATTTTCTGAACCAGGACCACATCCAAAACCAGCGATCCACAGGATTCCCACATGAACATATTCAATCCAAAATTCCCCTATCAAATCTAATAACCTTTAATTGGAATTTGTCTGGCTTTTCAATCAGATGGAGAACCATATATCCAGGATTCCAGGATCCTATGACTCAACGAAGGGACCGCATATATGTACATGAACGAGACTGAGGTTAAAAAAGACCTCTTCGGTGGATCATGGGGGGGGGGTGTGAGCTATTATATATATATATAAAGAAAAATAGTAAATCGTAGGGTTTTCCCAATGCAGTACCTTGAATTACAGGGTAGATTTGGATTTCGGGGATTGTGGGTTTAGTGTTTAGGGCCTAGGGTCACAGACTACTGGGAAACTTCCACACAGTGTGTCACTAAGATATGAAAGCGGTACTCCAAAATTTCAACTTGGATAGGTTTCTCAAAACGAGAGTGCGCTTGTTTACCTATCGAATGTCATAGTCCTCAACTCGGGTTTCCTCAAAGGGACTCCTGATGCTGCAAAACGCGATGATGGATAACCTTTCGGAGACACCGCGCTGGGGAGGTGTGCAAGAATTGAAAAGAGAGCTCAATTTGGGTATGTACCCTTGTCTTGATATCAGGTCTTTCGCAAGCGGAGCATCTTGCAAGAAGTGATAGTTGATTACGCAACCGTTAATGTTGCGGGTATAGAGAATCATATCGTATCATGACTAGATATCTTTCTTGGAGCAGCTAGGGATATGTTATGTAGCTTTTGGTGTCAAAAGACACATTCCTGGCAAGAATGATGTGGAGCCATCACAGTTGTCCCCGTTTTGACGAGCGTAAAGCCCGTAGCTTGCTCCGCTGAATGCTTGATCCTTAGCCACTACCCCCTAAGTCAGGAATCCCACAATTTTTTCATAGCCAAGCCCTACCCCTTAAATCCGTACTCACTACATCTTTAAACCTTAACCCTCCAATCCCTCACCCCTAATCCGTGCAAAGATACCAGGGGACCTGGCCATTCCGAGAGACTTCATTTGCCCAGCCAGGCAACACAGGCTCGCCTGCATAACTCTACACAAGTGTGTAGTGTAGAAGCGTAAACGTCCTAAAGCCCTTATCAACCTTATGTAGTTGCAGTGTAATTTAATCCCAGATTCTGTTTTTATCATTTCGGAATATGGATAACGGGACTTTCAACCGTCATGGGTCCCACTGTTGAGTCACCAGAATAAAGCTGAATGAAGATTGTAACTGGTGGGGGTATGTGAGGGACCCCGCTTCTGTAGAAATGCCCAGGCCCCCTCTAGAATTCTTCGGGAAGTTCACGGTGAATCCCTCCCCCGAGTGACATAATGCCCCGACGCTCTAGTAGGACTACCAGTATAGTGCCATCATATACTGTCAGTATTACGCTTGCCAAGGGACCAATAGGGATTGGACATAGGGGGCCCGTTGGTAGCTAAGTATGGTCCCTAAAAAGTTCCCTAACGAGGACCCCTGTCCATTTTTCATGCGGGAAATATCTAAACTCTACGCCCTAAACCCTAAACACTCCCTAAACCCTCCCTAAACCCTAAACCCCAAACCCTAGACTCTACACCCTAAACCCTAAACCACCTTGGACCATTGGAGGTTGGGGCCACAGTCTCCTCCTTCATCCTGCTCCAGTGCAGGCCCGGCCTTTCATGTTCTAATCTACTCAAGTCCCCTAGGGTTTGGGGTTTGGGGTTTGGGGTTTAGGGTTTGGGGTTGAGGGTTTAGGGTTTGGGGCTTAAGGTTTAGGGTTTGAGGCTTAGGGTTTGGGGTTCGGGGTTTAGGGTTTAGGGCTTGGGGTGTAGGGTATATCGAAAAGCTTCACGCCCTCAGTAGTACGTCTCCCCTTTACGGCATTCAAATTTTCCGGGGCTGGGGGTTGAAGTTCAGAATTCTTGAGCGACACTCTGGGTAGAGGAGCTAAGAGAAGCTCTTGGCTGGATTCTGTTGTAGATGTCTCCTACTGAGTGGTATTTTAGAATGAATGCCGCTGGCTCTTTTTCATTTCTCCCGATCCGACCTGATGTTGGGGCTTAGGATTCAGAAAGTAGGACTTCGAGTTCAAACGTTTGTTGTTAGCAGAGGAGAGGGTTTTTGTTACTAGGAGACGGGATCAGGTACTACCAGACAATACCATAATATCATTACCACGCATGGTACCTGGCTATTTTTTTTTTGGTGTTGATCGTTTTCGTTTTGAGCATGGTTTGATTTTCTTGCCAGGTTCCTTGGGGTATATGATGCTATAGAATTTGTCTTTGTACTGTTTTTCGTTTCATCTTCAATTAATATTCTATAGCACCCTACATATCCCTAGACTCCCTACATACTCTCTGTATAGCTTCAGAGCTAATAGTTTCCGTTTCCTTCTTTTCCATTTGATTTTCCATTCCGAGTCTTCATTGTCTGCATGCCCTTGGCAGCAACACAGTTTAAGATAATGGAGAATCAAATGCAAAAGTACATGGAAAATGAGGCGGAAACTCCTTGTCCTAGGTTTTTTGGAATATGTAGTGTTCAGAAGGAATCTGATGGAAAAGAACATGGACAATGACCTGGAACTTCTGGTTATATAGTGGTCGATAAGGATTATCTAGCACTGAAGCCGTTTTAGCTTTGAACTAAACCCTAAGCACAGGAGGGGCTTGGGAGTGAGCCGTGGCCTCAGAGGGTGGCACCGACACAAAAGCTGTGGCGTGGCTTCTGTGATTTCAGGTTCTGGATTTGCTTTTGAAATTTGGATGGAGCTTGTTCGCACAGCATGGCTTGACCACGAGGAGGACGAGGAGAGGAGCGGTATATAGTGTGAGTGGTATGAGAGGAAAAGGACGTAGTCAAAATAGTGACACTAGTAGTAAACTGTAGTAAGCGCAGTAGGAGCAGCAGCAGTTGGAACAGGAGTAGGAATGTGATCGTGTTCGTGTGGTCGTGGCCGTCGTCGTAGTTGTGCCTGTAGATGTAGGAGGAGTCGTAGTAGTGGTGGTAGTAGTAGCAATGGGAGTTGGAGTGGAGGTGGCAGGAGCAGCACGGCTGCTGCTGCTGCTGCTGCTGCTGCTGCTGCTGCAGATGTGGCTAGTACGCACGACTACCACGACTACTAGTACACTTGTAGAAATGTCTCCGGGAGTACTAGTGGTATAAGGCATTTTTCAAAGGATAAGACAAGCATTCAGAATAGAAAAGGCGCATAGCAGCGTACGAAGTAGTGGTAGCATCTTGAACCGAGAATATACTATATACCCCTATAATACCCCTCTCTAACCCACTATAGTAGTTTTCATTTTTCCATTATCCCTATATAACCCCTATATAACGCATTATAGTAGTTTCCATTTTCCTCTACATTCTCCCTATTTAATCCCTATGTATTCGGTCCCGTCTCTTACTGCAGACTGGTCGTTCCAGGCTTGGCGCCCACCAGATGGGAAGCGGAAACTGCTGGGTAGGGCACTTGGGTTTGCGCTTAAGGGGGCAATATAGGGGTTATATAGGGATGTTGGAAAAAATAGAAACTACTGTAATGGGTTGTATAGACGTATGTAGTATATTGTAGGTACTGCTGCGCCACACTGCACTGCTTTCCGACCAAGGTTACGGTATTTGGCTTTCCCAGCAGACTTGTGAGGGGCTTACTGCATATGCACTTTGCCAGAGGCTGCAGGGCAAGGTGCTACAGAGAGCTTAAGGCTCCAGCTGTGCGACAGCAGCTGGAAGCTCTTTGCGGGCCCATCGTGGAGGCACCTGCTGACAGACTTAAACCTTGAACAGCGGTTGTGGGCAAAAAGCTTGAGGTCTGCTATGGAGATGGAAACTTCGTCCACGTATGCTTCGCAAGCTCGCAGGTGGCTTCCTGTCCTGTTGGCAGGGTATTTTCAAGCTTTTGTCTGCCAAATGCTTTCCAGGCGGCGAGCGCCTGCTTGGGATTAAACGGACAACTCCTGCTGGCCAAGGTGATGGCTCGTCCCTCAGCGGACACACAGCGTAACAAACATGGAGCAGCCCTTTGCACTCTGAGGTTGGCTGTGTCCCATGCACTCATGCAGCCGGAGACTTGTTGAAGAGCTCGTTGTTGTGTCATTGGCACTGCTTAGACTTCATGATGAGGCCCTCCTTTCGGGTGAGAGCGCCGAGCATGAGGCCGTTGCCGGTGGTGCTAGATTATTGTTACTATGATTATCAATTCGTATGATTCGTACTAGTACAAATGTCATTGTTTTCAGCATGAGTCACAGTCTGATTGTTATTACTGTTTTGAACATTATTCTTGCTAAGATCATTACTCAAAGATATTACAAGGCTCAGTATTATCCCCATTATTGGAAGCAGAGCAGGTCACGACCTTGTCAATACCATTACTGTACCTGACGGATTTCCATAACGACTTTTGGTCGCGGAGCAGGTCTAGTGCCAAAGACGAGGACCCCCACCCTCTAACAGTGGTATAATAAGAATATGAGAGGACCCTACGACAATCCCAATTATCCCTTAAAGCATCCGAAACCCTAAAACCTGAACCCTAAATCCTAAACCCCAAACCCTGAACCCTAAACCCTGAACCCTAAACTCTAAGCCTTAAACCCTGAACCCTAAACCTTAACCACTGTTACGGGGTGGGGGGGGTCCGCCTGACGTAGATCCTTCTCACAAGGCGCCGCCCCGATCGGCTCAGATGAACGGTGGAGGCTCCTGCCAGGGAATGGGCTTTTACTTTAGGTTTAGGGTTCAGGGTTTAAGGCTTAGAGTTTAGGGTTCAGGGTTTAGGGTTCAGGGTTTAGCACATTTCTCAAGACGGGGTGAAGGTCATAACGGAACATCGGTACCATGCAGCAGCATGGGCAACAGTACACAAGAGTAGTGCCACTGGATATAGGACCTTGATTTTGTGGCAAATCCACACGTTGACGCTAGTCGTCATTTTAGTGCTTGTTAAAATACTCGCAATCGAATAGTTATGATGGTATTCTCTGTGTTCATTTCCTAAGTCAAGTTGTTCCTTGTAAAATCGCTACGTGGGGGACACCTAGGATTCCTAATCCTTCCTGGATTTCGATAAGGGCCGTGTTTTCAGAAACTCGACTCCCCACAACCTTGAAAAGGCTATCGTTTTCCTGCCTTTCTGCACCCAAAGGTGCATCCCCACATGGGACACATGATCTCTAGAAAACCCTATAGAATAGACCCTTCATATATCCTTCATAGACCCTCCACCGACCCTTTTCACCCCTTTTTCCCTTTTCTGGGTTACTGTTCGCAAACTTAATCTAAATGACTACAATAAGGAAACCCTAGTACTTACTATATATGTCCACACTATGGTAATTTCATTCATGTTCCCAAAGCCCTAAACCCTAAACCCTAAAGCCCTAAACCCTAAACCTTTTTGAAGATTTGTCAGGCCTGAGCTCTCCTCTGGGTCCTGGTCGACCCGAAGCCCCGGGCTGAGGGTTTTGGGGTTTAGGGAAAGGAGTTATGTATGGGTGTGGGTTTAGGGTCCCCCTTAAGTAGATAGAATATGGAGTATATGGGGATCTTATAATAATCTACCCAAAGTCATATTCTATCTACTTTAAGGGGGATTGGGCATACGGGGGTATATAGAGATATATAGAGTCTTTTCTAAGGGGTTTAGAGGGCTTGTCATCCCAATGGTGGAAAATGAATTGGAAGAGAACATGCAAAGAATGGCAGCTTGGATGGCTGAGGGTTCAGAGTTTACAGGGCTTGGTGTATGTGGTTTACAACTGTAAGGTGTTTAGGGATTTGGTGTGAAGAGCTCAGGAGTTTATAGGGCTTTGGGTTGTGTGTTTGTGGGCTTGGGGTTTGGGATTTTGAGCTTGTAGGTCCCAGGGCTTAAGGGTTTACAGTTCATAGCGCTCATGGTGCTTAGGGTTTGGGGTTTGGATTCTGTAGGGCTGGGGGTTTATGAATTTAAGGGGCTTGGGGCTGAGGGATTGAGCAATTTAGAGTCAATAGGGGGAACCCGTTTTCTTTTTGCTGTTTGGTCTTTTTTATTGTTAGTCCCCTCAACACCCACCCAGGCAGGCCGGTAAGTGAGTGAACTCCCGTCCCCGCCCAAACAGCAAAAATAAAACCCGCCCTCCCGCGCAAACAGCAAAAAGTAAAACACGCCCCCCCCGCCCAAACAGCAAAAAAAACATGTCCTCGTACGTGGAGCGCTCTAATTTTTTGCTGAAAATCATGCTTCGGAGGAAAGTGATGAGGAAGGGGGGGGGATGTTTTTTTTTTTGCTGTTTGGGCAGAGCCGTGTTTTAGTTTTCTGTTTGGGCAGGGGCGTGAACCACAAAAAATAAAGCACGCCCCCGCCCAAACAGCAAAAAATACAACACCCGCAAAGCCCAAACAACAAAAAAGACCAGACAACAAAAAAACAGCACTCTTACCGTCAACAGTCAACAGGGCTTAGGGCTCAGGGACGTCGAGTTCGCAGTCAGGGTCTAGGGTTGAGGGTTGAGGGCTTACGCTTTGGGTGTTGGTATAGGCTCCTGTAATGAGGGTTCCTACGTGTCTAGATATCCCGCCATTCCGGGAGCAGTAGCGCCTGAAAATCAAAAAGAAGGTTCCTAAATATGTTTTCCTTTCTTTGGAACAGTAACTTGCTCAACCTGAAACCCAAACCCCATCACCCCAAAACCCCAACCCCTAAGTCCTGAAACCCTAAACCCCAAAACCGTAACCCCCACGTCCTGAAGCCCAAAGCCCAAAACCTTGATTTTAAATTGTAGTTTCCAATTTCTTTTCCATTATCCCTATATTTTGCCTATATATACCCGAATCGTATAACCCCCATGGCCTGAAACCTTAAGGCCTAAACGCTTTGACGCTTCCAGGCATGGAGCAATCCCTGGATCTACTCCCCTAGACCTCGGCCCTGTAGCGCCATCTATGGATGTTGTGGAGTATATATAAGGATCTTATGGGGTTTTATAGGGGTTATATTGGGTTTTATAGGGATTATATAGGGATCTTATAGGGGTTATATAGGGCCATATAAGATTCGAACGATATTTGGGAAGTCAAGGGTCTCTGTGCCCACCGCCGAGGTTCGGCGCAGCGGCCTGATGTGGCGCTTACTGGACCAGCTATTTGATATCTGAGCATCTCCGGGCAGCGAAAAAGCCAGACAGGTTGTTTCCCAAAGCAGGGGGACACACATAGACCCGAACATATTATGAACCTTATTTTAAGGATCCCACCTGGGTATCCTTGATTTTGGGAAACACTGCTTCTTTACAGCTGCATGCAAGGTCCCTGGTTTTCATGTTTCGTCTGTTGCTTGCATGCAGTCGCCCGAGTCAAGCCTTCAGCATTCTTTTATCCTTTCGTTTGTTGGTCCTTAGACGACGTGAATAATTCAGTTGTGGATGTTGGGTAGGTGGCCTACGAGAGCAGGCAGCACTCACAAGAGGAAAATTACCGCAGCATTGAAGGCTAGCTTGCTAGCCAAGCTTTCGACCTTGCATCGGCCAGGTTAATGTCTCCACGGCGTTGCACTGCTTGGGGAGGCTGCGGCGCTGCCGTTTGTTTCCGCATGGTTGTAGAACTGAATTTTTGGTTCTCAAAGTTACTGGATGCTGTTTTCAAGTAGTCTGTGCTATTGGGGTTCCCAAAGCACAGGGCAGCATCATTTCAACAAAGACCTCTACGACTCCCATCATCTCCGAATACAAAAGAGCCATCATCTTTCACATCGTTCGTTGTACATTTCCAGCAAAATAATTTCCCAAACCCTGAGCCCTAAACTGTACATCCTAAACCCGCCAAACCCCTAAACCTCCCCTATTCCCTATGAACCCAAACCCAACAAACCTTAAACCATGTATGTATCCAGCCAGGAGCAAGCAATCTTCGTCTTCTATATGGTTGCGTGGCCAGGTGCTTAGCACAAAGCCCTGAAGCCTTAGGCCTTTCAACCTTCAACCCAAGCTCCATAAAATCTGCACTAAATCAACTCTAAACCTCAACACCCCTTAGCCCAAACTTCAGAATCTAGACCATGGGGCGCTTCCAAGTAGGCTCTCTGCTGAAGATTGTGACAGTGCTTCTTGAATGCTCCCATGTCCTATAGAGGGCATCACATCAAGCCTTCACAGTCCTCACATTCACGTATCCTCAAAGTGACTAACAGTATCCCCAGTTTAGGTTGCTTCTTTTATGGCGGAGCGGGACACGGAAATTAGTGCAAGCACCTGCTTCTCTCCCAGGCTACGGTGGGCAGTAGATGATGGCAAGGCGGGATGTGCAGATTTTCTTCGTGCCAAGAGGTTCGTGTTTCCATGTCTTTGACAGTATTCTGAGGCCTAAAGTATGCATACTGGGCCTTGTGAATTCAGTTTTGATAATGTTTTTGAAAGTTTCCAGCGTCGCGGACCTATCTGGCGAGGCCAAGCTGAATTTCGGGGCTCAGGAAACTCTACGACTTCGTGACGAGCCGAAGCCAGAAGCGACATTGGTTTGCTGTACTAGCAAAAGAAGCCTCACAAAGCAATAGCAGTTCTGCACTTCGCGGTGCGCACGGGACTCCACGATTACGACCCCAGATGGCGAGGATGCTCCATGCGCTAACGACCCCGGAAGCCCGAAGCCCGTCTCCAGAGGACGTTCGGCACGGCAGTGTGGATGCAAGCGAAATTCTCAGAATGCTCGACACAAAACCCACAGAACTGTGCGTGCCGATTGAGTTTAGAGGTACAGTAATTTTCTGGTACGCTTGCGTTCAAACACCAGAATGTGGAGGAGCAACCATGGCAATCTTATATCCTCATTTCTGAGCAGGAGCAGCAAGAATGAGAAACATTGAAAACCCTCAAGCCTAAACAGAGTGAACCACCAGCACAAGCAGTTGCAGCAGCACCACTGCCGCTGCCGCCACCACCGCCAGCGGTAGCGGCGGCCGCAGCACCATCCCACCTTTGCCGCCGCCCGCAGCAGCAGCCGCACCGTCACTAGCACCGCCACCGCTGCCCGCACCACCGCCGCCGCCGCCACCGCTGCCACCGCCGCCGCCGCCGCCGCCACTGCCACCGCCGCCGCCACCACATTCATTAGTGATTGTCATGAGTGCCCTGAGCCTGAAGCTTGAAATCCTAAGTTTTCAGCCTTAAACCCCAAGCCCTAAAGTTCTAAATCCCGTGCCGTGCTGTGGCCAGGCTGCGCCAGCTTCTTCCAGAGCTTGGTCCACAGGCCCTGCAGAACGCAACAGACATATAGCGATCGTAAAATGATTCGAGGGGTTCCCAATTAAAGATCATGAAGCGGCTCACTTTGAAAAGTTCCACTCTTCCGAATAATTGTTGACACTGAAAACTATGCATGACCATGGGTGGTACTGTATACTGAGGGTCATGCAGGATTTTGTCTATCAACCGTAATGGCGGACGAAAGCAGTTGCAGCGATAGCTGTAGTGGTAGTGATATCGGTTGCTGCGGTGATGGTGGTGTTTGTTGTGGTGCCGCTGCTAGTGCTAGGGCAGTGCTAGTGCTAACGCCAGTGCCAAGCTGGACGAGTCGGAGCTGGAGGAGTCGTGAGGAGGTGGAGCCATGGGTGGAGAAGGAAAGTACTTGAAGTCTGGAGCACAATGGAATGCAGTAAGATCACAAGGTCGATCCTCATGCGAGTAAAAGTCGATCCATTAGTTTGGGTAGGCATTGTGTCAGAAAGGGATGGGAGAAGACCGTAAACTAAAAATCCTACACTCTAAGCCTTCAGCCTTCAGTTCTTTTCTCTGTCTCTTTTGAACAACGATTCACGTGTTACCTAAAGGCAGGCTTGCAGACAGTCCGCACAAACTCCTTGAACCCAAAGTTGGCATCCTCAAGCCCAGACCCTAAACCCTGAACCTGAAACTCTGCAAGGCTTCGGCGAACACTGCTCAGTCGCTGGCACGCCTAGCTCTACAGGACAGACAGACACCAGATGAGGCAAGGGCCAGTGCGCGCGCGCGAGGGTCAGGGATCCAGGGTTAACGTAAGCAGGGTTCAGGGCTTCTCATGTTTTCACTGTTTCTTGTTAGGGCTCTTTCTTTCTTAACGGTCCTCCTCATCTTGCTGTTATCCTTCCTTTCCTTCCGTCTTCTTCCAGGTCTCAAGTTTCATGGCCGCAGTCATCACTGCCGTCCTTAGAACTCTGATGATGCATCAGCTTTTCCTGTGATGGCCATTATACTGCCGTACGTAGCACAGTCAGACCCATCACCACTGCTGACAATCCTGTGCTATTCAAAGATGGTTAAGCCTACTGCAGTAGCCCTCCATGATGGTCATGTTGTGCAGTTCTTGTCACACAGTTAGAGCCACAAGAGCACGTCGCGCGCTTGCCGCAAAAATCCAAGCTCATGATACGCAATTGCTGTAGCCATCTCGCAGAACGGATGGTTGGTTATACCACATGTTATAGTATGGTAGTTTCCATTTTCTTTTCCACTATCCCTATGTAGCCCCCATATATTGACTCCGAAGACATTGCTGTGCAGTGCATCAGTTCAGGGTCTTGTGTCACGTGGACTCACCGCCATCCTCCAATGAAGACATACAAGCTCAACCCTAGACCTTAAACGTCAAATTGATATCGGCTTATAACAACCCCCAGCAACCCAAGCACAGCACAGTAAACCCTAAACCCTAAAACCCATGAAGATTTTAAGTTGTGTGATTGCCTTCCTTGCCGCCACATGGACGAATGCTGATGTGCCTTGTCCAATTTCGGGGTGAACGTCACGTCCTGCCTGTCTTGCATGGTTCTTTGTACCTTCATGGTCCCCTTTCGGAGCTGCAGGGGCTGCCCATATTAAGGATGTTGTGGTTTTTGGGCTGTAATTCCCAACACCCATGGCTAGGGTATCCTGAATCTCCGGTGCTTTAACCTCATAACCCCGAGCATCAAAGCCCAGGCCTTGAACCCTATACCGCAAGCCCTAAACCCTAAACCCTCAACCCCAAACCCTCAACCCTAAACCCTAAGTCCTACACCCTAAAGTAGCTATAACACATCCCTCCCCCCTCCATGTGTCGCTGGCAGACTAAGGCTCCAGATGATGAATACCAAGCCTGGGCCAGCGACCTTGGCCTGGGGAAAAGCTGAGGGTTTAGGGTTTTGGGTGCAGGGTATAGAGTTCAGGGTTTAGGGTTTAGGGTCTAGGGTGTAGGGCTTTGGGTGTAGGGCTTTGGGTTTTAGGGCTAAGGGTTCGGGGGTTTAGCGCCTAGCGCTTGTTGTCAGGGTCTAGGGTTTACTGTTTAGGTGTAATGATGGGAAATTATTAGGTATTGCTTTGCTTCTGCGATTGAAATTGTAAGTGTACTCGCCATACTAAGAAACAGTAACAGGTGGGATGCGAGGCTCCTGAATTCTGGGACCTGGCTCAAAGGTTCAGGCCTTAGAGTGTAGGGTTCGGGGATACTTTTGGAGAACCCCCAACATGTGAGGACTCTCATGGCTACCAGGAAGTTGACGATGCAAGCAGCTATTTTGCCTCCTAGGTTGATGGATCCTTTTCTCCTTATTGCTGTTGTTGTGGTACCATGATTGCCTGTTTTGTCACTGAGACTTTACGGATTACTGTTGCCATTGCAATTCCCCGTTTATTTACGGCTGCTAGGGCTGCCAGCAATATTCGAAGGCTCGATTCATTAAAATGGCTGAAGCACGGTTCATGCCGGGATATGCAAGAACCTGAGGCTGCAAAGACATTCGATGCAAGCGACAAAGAGGCCATCCAGCGAGGAAAAGCGCAGCTCATCTCAACAAACCCTAAACATTGCCCGTAGGCGGAAAAAGCTGCTACGAAACAACCAAATAGTAACAGCGGCAGTGATATCAAAAGCAATAGTACGAGGGATGATAGTGGTAGGAGGAGAACTAGCAGCATATTCTAAGATACGAGAAAACAATATAGTATATACGATAGTATACTACAATATACGATAATATACTAGAGTATACTATTGTACATTTTACCATAGTACATCATACCTAAAATCAATATACTAAACTATACTATTGTATATTTTACTGTAGTACATCATACCTAAAATCCTAGCAGCAGCAGCGGCGCCGACCTCACCTTGCAAAGCCGAGGCTCAGCTGCGTTTTGTGCAATCTTCTGACGAAGACCGTCCTGGAGACGCGCCTGCCTTGAATTTAGGGGCCATATAGACCTCCAAATATTTTTGTCCTTAATATATATATATATAGATACCTCCAAGAGGTACCCCAAATTTCGGGAAATCCCCATGTAGGCATCGTGGGCTCCCCGCATCGTTCAATACTTGCTTATAATAATGTGGAGGGATTATTTTTTGGTACGGGTGGTCCCTATGTACCCTCATACATATATATATATATGTGTCCCGTAGTACTTTAAAGGTACTGCTGATTTTGGGAAACGCACTCATGTGTCATGAGCTGCAGGCACCAGCTGAACAAGAAGAAACCTCTTCCAGAAAGGTTTGACCAGGACGCTGGGCTTTCGTAGAAGCCAGAAGTTTGGGTTTAGGATCCCTAAGCTCCAAACCTGAAACCCTAAACCCTGAATGCGAAGCGTGGTACCCTGGAAAGGAGCAAACACAGGAGGTGCTCCTGGACCTTTGTGCGGACTTGGCGAGCCCGATAGCCAGGCCTGTGATCTCATCTTTGCCACCGCAAAGGGTTTGAGGGTTTAGGGTTGCGATATCCTTTTATCATTGATTGACTGATTTTTGCATGTCTCCTGTTTTTCCCCTGACTGTAGCAAGCTCCAAAATCCCTGAACCCTGGTGATGTCTGGCCAGGCAGATGGATGTTATCCAGGAGGACAGTTTGGGCTAGGGTTGAGGGTTTAGCTGTGTGGCCGCGAAAAATCTCACCTTGTGTGACCACCAGGACGCAAAAATGGTTTGCAACCGCGTCGTCAGGGAGAACATCGGTGACATGATGGATGCGACCCAGATTGAACCGGGAGAGACATACGGTAGTTTTCAAAACCAGACCCTGAGGGAACTTAGAGAAAGATAGGGGTTTCAATGGTAGGGGATCCCCCTAGGGCCGTATCTATTGGGAATGTTTTGATGCATTCGACGTTCAGGTCGAACTTGCAGCTCATGGTGATAGTGTGTTGGACATAGTTACGGAGTGATTTGGGAGCTTGTCAAAAGAGTCTTCCCACAGAATCCTGCAAAGGGACCCTCATATTCCCCCCATAACCCTAAGCCCTGCTTCGCCTTCTGGGCTCGCCCACCTCTTTGCCCCTAATGGTATCTCAGCCTTCACTCACAGCACAAGCAGGGGGTTGGTTCTTCCCATTCCTTGTACAAACACGTTTATACATTCTTGAATTCCGTATGCTGCAGTATATGATTCCTGCTACACATCCTTCGAGTTCCGCTTATGATTCCTCTCATAGTCCCTTTGTAATTTCTTCTCCTTATGTCGTTTCAGCTTTTCGGCCCGCAAGACCCAAGCGCAACCACGCCACAGCAAGGGGCCCTTGGGTTGCCAAGGGCACCTGCAGCCAAGGCAGTGTCGCTGGGTGAAGAAGTTCGTGACTTTTGTGCTGACCAGAAGCTGTGCGATCTGACCTTTGCAGGCCTGAAGAGAGCTGGGTTTGGGGTTAAGGTTTCGGTGTCTGGGATTCAGGGGATTCTCAAAAACCGGGCCATGTTGTCAGTGCTGTGGTACCCTACATTTTAGGGGCCGTGTCTGGAAGCGACAAAAAAACCAAGATTTTTGACGATGACATTCCGTACAGGAACATCACGGGATTGTTGCCTACAATTTTGTCCGAGTGCTGCTATATATGATTGTTTTTCATAATATGGGTGGTTGTCAAAATTATGGGCCCATATACCTTTCTAGGATCCCTATACCCTAACCACCTGCATCCTCCCAGTTTCCACATCACTTTCCGTTTGACTCTCCACACTTGGGATAAAGATCCCCTTAACCATGAACCCTGAGTCCTAAATCTATGTAACCCTTCTATCCCCCTTTGAAGGGGTCCTAGATCCTAAGCTGAGCTTGCCAGAGCCAAAGCCCAAATCCCAACGCTTAAACAATTTGATATGGTGGTGTCCACTTTTTCCCGGGTATTAAAGGGATGTACATCTACTTAGGTTCTACATCGAGTATGGCAGCATTAAAGAACTATTAGAGGGTGGTAAGTTTTGGCCCTCAAGCCATAATCCTCTGATCCACAAAGCATGAGTGCTCCTACCACCTTCCTACAGCACTTCCCCCTGGGTTCCCCTTATGAACTTTCCCTCAGCAATCTTATTTTTTGGGAGGCTACCGAGCATAGTAGGGGGAGGCGTGGTAGGGGAACCCATAACGAAAACCCCCCTGTATCACCCAGTATCGCAGCTTCCATTTTCTCTTCGCTTCCCTGAACCTGAGCCCTAAATCCTAAATCCTGGAAACTACCGGGTGCACGGGCCATATTTTGCGGTGGTGTTTTTTTTGGCGGCGAAATGTGAATTTCGCCAGGGTTTCAGAAGTCTTAAAAAAAGACGAAAAGACTACTTGGTTTTATGCACTGTTTAGGGCTTAGATTGCTCTCCAACATGAATGTTAATATGGTTTGGGCATGGATGCTCCGGTAAACGTATGCTCTTGAATGTGGATGTTAATATGGTTTGGGCATGGATGCTCTGGTAAACGTATGCTCTCGAACATGGATGTTATTATGGTTTGGGCATGGATGC
The DNA here is from genome assembly GCA_905231905.1 of Symbiodinium pilosum. Lineage (NCBI taxonomy): Eukaryota > Dinophyceae > Suessiales > Symbiodiniaceae > Symbiodinium > Symbiodinium pilosum. The sequence continues at coordinate 50,211 of CAJNIZ010043762.1, forward strand.
TCTCGTAAACGTAAGCTCTCGAACATGGATGTTATTTATCATGGTATGAAAATTTCCACGAAGCACAACGGCAAAAATACGGCCCGTGCTCCAACTACCCATGTTCCCTTGCTCAGGCATGGAGAAGATGCAGAAGCTCATGCTGGAGCTCGGCATGAAGAAGGATGGTGAACTCTTGCTTTGGGTGACTGTTCCCTGCAGCCTAGGCATTTGCAATTTAGGGAGTTGTGTGGTGCAGATATATCGTAGCAATGCCATGCAGCTGATGGCGTCCCCGAACCTTAAATCGTGTGGCCAGGGCAAGGAAGACCTCTGAGACGAAGGTGCAGCCTTGATCTGGGATCCAAGAAGTAGATACCGCTTAGATGTGGAAGATTTACAAATTGCCCCTGCAAGAGATTTGGGTTTTGAGCCTATTTCGTCCCAAGAGCTCTATAACTTGTTGGATCAGACGGCCCATTCCAGCCCGGTCTCACAAAATCGATCAGGGGCGCGGACCGAAAAAGCTGTTGACCTGTTTGTATCCTTGCTGATTTCTCAGCAGCTGCTGCTGCTGCTGCTGCTGCTGCTCAGTGGTGTATCCAAGATGGCATCGTGTCACAGCAAGTTCCCTCAGTCTGATCCCAGGAAGACATGACCCTGACTCCTCCAACAGCTAGCGAATTGTCAGGTTGGCTGCGCTGGCACCGCTAGCATGGAGGTCCACATCCTCAAGGCCCAGGAGAGCTTCGTTCATGGTTGAGGTGATTTCAGGCGCAAAGTCTCATGCTCGTTTAGTCTCAAAATCAGCTCTTTCTAACAAGCTACCATCAATAGAGACATTGTCCTTATCTTAGGTAATCAACTATAACTTTTTTTGTCCTGCCTTCAAGTTTGACTGGCGAGGAGCTGGCGAACGCTGTGTGAGAGCACGGGACCGCACACCTCCTCCACGGACCACTTTCAGAGGACATGTAGAGTTTGGGGTTTTAGGGGTTTTAGGGGTTTTAGGGGTTTTAGGGCTTTTAGGGTTTAGAGTTTTAGGGTTCAAGGTTTGGAGTTTAGGGATTGAGTTGCCGCAGGATTTGGGATCAGGGTGATGGAGCTTTGGATTTCGGACTTGAAGTCCCGGAGTTTGACATTAGGGAATTACTTGTCTCGAGGGTTGTTGAGGTCCGGCGTCATAGTAACATTATGATATTCACATTGTACCATTCATGACATCAAGTGAGAGTTTGTTGTGAACAGAATCAGACGAATGACGCTAGACGCGGCAATACTGCCACGGATTGCATGAAAAGCAACAGTTGTGAAGTTCTAGCAATCACCAGACCCGAGTCTGCCGTCAGTTCCACGTGGTTTATGGAGCGAAGTGGCCTTGTCCTTTTGCTTTACTGGGTCTTAGCATAGTGTGTAGGGATTATATGGGGATTCTATCCCCTTATTCCAACCAGCAAGCTTGCTAACATCAGGCAATTGCACGCAGATCTGCAGCAAGCATTCGCAGTCTCAGTGCCAGTCTCATGGGGTCGGATCCGCTTGCAGGCATGCGTTGCAAGAAGACTCGTGATGAAATCTTCGCTCAGGTTCGCAGAACCCATCCAATTCTTCACGGGCACATGCTGTCCTCACCCAAGAGAAATCTTTCTGCTCTCAGACGCATGTGTTGGTGGTCCCCAGGGCCCTGCCCTTCAGGTGTCGTAGCACCACGGCAGGCGAGTACTCAAGGCCGCGGGTCTGTGCAAGAGCTTGCGCGTTGATCTGGGAGTTTCTGAAATTGCCGCCGCAGCATCCTTTATCAGCACCCTCACTTATCCCTAGAGTCCCCAGACCTCCCTCTTTTTGAGATAACAATGGGTTATATTGGTAAAATGGAAAAGAAAATGGAAACCACTTTAGTAAATTGTTTTTTGGAGTTATATTGTAATAATGGAAAAGAAAATGAAAACTACTATTAGGGTTTAGGGTTCTTCCAGTTCTTCCCCATCTCTGGATCACTGCTTTGGTTTTGGAAGGTGACAGCTGCGGCCTTTCGGGGCCTTCAGCTGGAGTGTTCACCTCAAGCCCTTGTTCAGACCTCGGCTGCTCATTGGAATTGCATTTAATTTGCATTGACTGGGTTGCTGTTAAGGAACTCAGATTAAGTTACCATAATGGGTATTAATTGAAACGGTTGCCCCAATATAGTAGGTTAAACCAAGTTCCTTGACAGCAACCCAGTTGAATCGTGGGGTTGGATAGTACGTTGCTTCCAAGGAGAACACAGGCTGAGCTTCTGCAGTCTTGCAGCAGGCGGCTGCCCTAAATTGCAACATAAGAAATACTAGCTGGGAACAGCAGCAGCAAGATCAGGAGTAGAATGTTAGGAATGAAATAGTAGGAGCAGCTAGTAGGAGTGGAGTAGGAACAACAAAGCACTTCATACCAGCAGTTGGTGCAAAAGTAGCCTTGCCCTTGCATTGTTCAGAGTTCTCCTGTTCAGCCCCTCTCTCCTGTTCCCCTCAACAGTTTCCCCTCAAACTGGGTTGCTGTTAAGGAATTTGATTTAGGCTACCATATTCATTACTATATATTCCCATTATGGTAACATAATTGAAGTTCCTCAACACTTTTTCCCCTTAACTCAGATATGTTAAGCTTGCTTTGGAGTTTAGGGCTAAGCAAGGCAGATGCTCCACTACTGGCCGCAATCGCAGCCACGGGCTGCAGCAAGATTGCTCAGCTCACGCCGCAGGAGATCCCTAATAATAGTAAAAGAAATGTAGTAGTAGAAATGTAGTAGTAGTCGTCGTCGTCGTCGTAGTAGTAGTAGTAGTAGTAGTAGAAGCACTAGTAATGACAAAAATAGGAACAATATAGATATGAATAAGAATAGGAGTAGTTAAGAATTAGAATAGCAATAGGAATAATAAATGCTCATTTAAGGGCAAATCGGGAAATGGAAAAGAAAATACAAACTACTACGCTACTTCAGGTTTAGAGTCAGGGGGTTGGGAGTTTGCGACAGAAGCCCTTGAAAACCTCAATGGGGACTCCTATACTTTCCTTTAAATTCCTGTGTTCCCATACATTCCTAGGTTTTCTTGGGCCTGCTATTTTAAGAAGCACGTTTTTTCCTCTGCGGTCTAGGTTTATTGGTTCACATGCAGCTTACAGCAGCTTCAGGACGGCCTCTTAGGGGCCTTGGAAGACAAGAGTCTGTTTCACTGGAGTCAGTTTGTGTCGTCCTTCGGCGAGACATCAGCGTGTGCCGGATTCATGAAACTTGCAAGTCTTGAAGATAAGCCTTGTGACGTTTGATGCAATTCGCAGTTGCTAAGTTGTGAAAAAAAAACAGCTCACCATGAAGACGCACAAGTTCCTTTTTCAAGCATTGCCCATGGGCGCCGTACGTAGAGAGCCGAGAAAGATTCCTCTCATCATCCCTGCGTCGCGATGAAGAAATACATCTTTCCCTACAACCCCCAAACAAACTCCCCAAAACCCAAACCCAAACCCAAACATCCAGCGCTTAAAACGCGACACCCCAAGCCTTGAGGGGAAAAACAGGGGGCGCTTTTCAAGTGGGATATATGGGTCTAAACAGGGTATATGAGCTACTGTCAATAGTAACTTTTCAAGAGATCCTTAACAGTGGACATAGGGTCCATTTTGCTTGTAGTTTAGTACAGTCCCTAATGTGCTCTGTAATCAGGAATCCATGTCCATGAAATTCTGTAGGAAATACTGACTGTAGATCATATACCGTTTAGGGTTTAGGGTCCTTTCAAGGAGGACATATGGGATTATGTGATTATATGGTATATAGGGTTTAGGCTTTAGTTTAGGATCCTTCAGGAGATGTCCAACACGGGCTGGGCCTTCAGCAAACTGCGGTCCCTGGACATGGCCTTCACGGAGATGACGGCAGCTTCCTTTGGACAAAGCCAGCGCCCCCCTCAGAGGGGCGTGTTGATTTCGTGTTTAGACTGTAGACCCTTAGACCTAAACCCCTAAACCCCT
>CAJNIZ010043763.1:0-18596 GCA_905231905.1 Symbiodinium pilosum
GGGTATATAGGGTATATGGGGTTTAGGGTTTCCCCAAAATTAGGGGTACCTATTATAATGGAGAATCAAATGAAAAAGAAAATGGAAAATGAAATGGAAACTGGGTTTATATAGGGGATTATAGGGCTTAGGGTTTCTCAAAATTTGGTCTACCCTTTCGGGGGTCCCATAGTCAGGAGTATAGCATTTTTCAGGTCTATGTTGAGGTCATGTTATATGTGGAAACTACCATATTTCATAAGGATGGTCGCGTGTGGGTAGTGTTTAGATCGGGCTCAACCCAAAGCTTGGAACGCAGTTTTGAAAGCCTCTTTCTCCAAAAGAGAATCCCGACGCTCGCGCGTGTACCGTCCACCAAATTATCGAGGGGCGCCAAATGAAGGTTTTCAAAAGACAGAGCTTGGTTTTAGGGATCCCAATAATGAGGCTTTCAATATTTCGGCATCCATACATTAAAAGTGCTGAGCCCTAATACATATGGTAGTCAGCAAAGCCCTGAGATCCTGTACAACCCAACCAATGCGCATGTTTCTCATGACCGTGCCTATCTTACAGGGTGTTAGTAGGAAACATGGGAACGTGCTATCATGGATAGCTATTGTCCATGCTTACAATGATACGTTTTTCATCCTAAGATGAATGCCATGATGCCTTTAATTTAGATGCGGATTCCACACACGAGCAGGCACCATAACCTGCAGTTTCAGCTATCGTTATACTGGGGTTACTAGGGTCGGCAAGCTTGCGGGCAGCATCCAGCCTACCTCTGCCCCTCAAGCACCCTAACCGGTAAAAGGTTAAGAGGGGTCTCGGGGGGCCTTGGTCTCTCCCGAGAAACTTCCAAACCTTCCAAGGATATCTCCCAGCTACCCGCCCACCACGAAGTGGAGTGGTCGCGGTCGGAGAAGTACAACATGCGCACAAAGCTCCCTAGCTGCCCTAGCTGCTTTTTGGGTGGTTTTTTAGGGTTTGGGGTTTTCCCTTCCCTTTAATTCAAACACCCTTCTGCGATTTGGTGCTTGGTTTGTTTACGGCCTTTTGAGGGGGACCCTCGGGCTGCGATTGAGGGATCTGTTTTGGTTCCATCAGAGGGTAAGGGTTTGATGAGGTTGAGGGTCGAGGACTGATGTGTGCCAGTGACTTTCCGGCATTTTCTAATCAGAGGGCTGTAGCTAGGGGGATGTACCATAGTGTTCCGGTTCCCGTGGCTATGTCTTCACATCACGAACCTTCACGTGCTCTCTCAGGTACGAGACACGAGAACTTATTCTGAGGCCCCCAAGGATGCACTTTCGATTTTGCAGTCCTGTTCTACTGTGTATGGTGAGCAATGAGCTCAGCGCAAGCTTGAAGATTCTTGGCCCTATAGAGATGGCAGCTTCCCAAAACTAGGGCACCCCAATATAGACCCCAATATACTATAGTCCTTATTGTAGGGATCCCCAAAAAGGTACCCCCAATTTTGTGGGAAACCTCCAGATCACCTAGCTCGCGCCAGAGCAGGCCTTAGTCGCGCGTGCTTGGTGCTGGGGCGCGGGGCCAGGGGCAGCTAATCTACTCAACCAGGCGTTGAACCTCCCGTCCAGAAGGTCTTGATGAAGGAGGTGTAGGTCCCACAGAAAGCCGCATACCAAGATAGATCCTGTTTCAGGCCTTTTGATTCTTGATTGTACGAGTTGGGACAAAACTGTTTCAGCTTGCAAAATCAAGTTCGACAAGAGTTTCCTTCAAGGATGTGGAATTCCATTTCCAAAAAGAGCATTGTAGGCTCTTTTGGGCTCGGTTGCTGTTTCGCAACTTAAAACTCAGTTACTATAGTAAGGAAACCTTAGTATTTACTTGATACTCATATTATGATAACTCAGAGTAGGTTCCTGAATAGAAACCCTAAACTCTTAACCCTTAAACCCGAAACCCTTAAACCCTAAACCCTAAACTTAAACCCAGTCGAGGTACCTGCGGACCATCTTTCAGCTGGAGGCTGTTCCGTGTGAAACGGTCTCGGGGTCTATATTCCCCCTTAAGTAGATAGAACATGGCTTCGGGTATATTAGAGTAAGATCCCCATATACCCCATATTCTATCTACTTAAGGAGGGCTATAACCCTTAAATGCATCCTGTGGGCAGGCCTTGTCCGGGGAATCTTCATTAGCCCACTCCCCTGATACTCACGCCCAAAATCAAAGCCCAAAGGGACTAAGTATAGGGGTATATACGGGAATAGAAAGGCGAATGGAAATTGCAATAGTATGTAGGGTTTAGGGTTAATAATAAATCCCGAAGCCCAACTAGCAACGCAATTTCCACCCCCTATATTGGGGTACTCATCATTCGGGCTGTGGGGCTCAATATTGGCGCTTCCAAATTCCGTTCCTACGCACCATACAGGGTTTAGGGTGTAGGGTTTCTTGCTGCCGCACAGTAATCTACACCAACAGGAGCACAAAATTTTCTGCATAGCCCACTTGACGGCGTCTTTTCTTCTTAAGACCATGAAAATCCTGCCCAGAATCCTACGCCGAACAACCCGACAGAGCCCACACTTAGCCCTCTTCAAGACCAAATTCTCGAAACTCGCAAAAGCATTCGCTCTAAACAGGAATGCCAACCCTCAAGGTACTAAATCCTCTCAGCATTAGTTTTGTTGTTGTCATATTCCTCCTATTACTATTGTTACTATTATTATTGTTTTTAGTAATAGTATTTCATTATTCTTATTGTTATTACTGTTACTTCTTATTATTATTGTTATTATCATTATTACTAGTATTACCAGTATTTTTACTATTATTACCATTATTACCATCATTACCATTATTACTATTATGATTACTATTGCTATTATTATTACTATCCACGTCTTCCAAAATCCAAGAGCCTTGGTCTTCGAGGTGAAAAGAGAGTCGCAAATTCCCCAGCTGCAGCGATTCTCATCCGCCTAAGGTCCGCACTGGTGTTTGTTATTGTAATGAACGGATATAGATGAAACTGCTGTACTATCCAGGGCGTAGGGCTCGTTATCCAGGAATGAACCCCTCCAAACCCTAAACCCTACACCTGAAACGCCTCGTATAGTGGTCCCGGTAACCCATTCCTTCATCCCTTACTGTGCCCTTGCAAGGGCCTCGGAGTCATGTCTATGGATTGTTCAGGGCCCTCCGGAGTCAACCCTAGATGCCCAAAACCATGATTAAAAACCACCAAACAGGCTAGACACCACCCCCTAAACCCTAAAGCAACTTTTGACGCTAAAGGGTCTTGGGTCGGCAGGTACCCTAAACCTTAAGCCCTAGAACTTAAAACTGGAAGTTCCCTGAAAATAATTTTCAATTTCTGTTATTCTATAATCCTAACAACCAGCTGAAATTCATGAATTCTACCAGGGGTCCAGGGAACTTAGGGTAAACCCTGAACCCTAGACCTTGAACCCTTCAACCCTTAACCCTTAAGCCTGAACCTAAATACTTGCGTCAGATTTCAGGACCGTCAGAAATTTCTGGAATGGGTAGTTCCCAAAATTAGGTCCTATATGGGTACCCCTAAACTACAAGGTTCCTGAAAATCATTGTTAATTTCTGTTACCAACAATCCTAATATTTAGCTAGAATTTTAATTTCTACTGGGATTCCAAATCCCTTAGAGTAAATTCTAGGTGCCATAATATAATCCATGACCAAGAGGGGCCATAGTTTTGATGAGACTAACCCAAATGTAGGAGCCTGACCACGTGCTGAGATGTTTCCTCTATGGTCCTGGTAACTAGTAGCTTGATGTACAACATTACCCTTGTGGGGTGTATACTGTATACTGTATGTACATATATTCAGATGCAGAGGTATGCTTATATGTATGTATACATATGTACATATATCATATCTCTTGACAAATAACAACATTCTAGACCTTTCTTTGGGCCGGGTAAAACAGCAGCTAAAAGTGGACAGGCCAGCCCAAGGCCTCCCCAAAAGAATAAAGTTCGACCTTGAGGTAACATCTAGGGTATCTTCTAAAGTCCTTAAAGGGGGGTTATATAGGGTTTAGGGTTTAGGGTCTGAACTCCTTAAAGGGGGGTTATATAGGGTTTAGGGTTTAGGGTCTGAACTCCTTAAGGGGGGCTATATAAGGGATTATGAGGATTTTATATGGATCATTAAGGGGGATGTAAGGGGTTTAGACCATGGCTCAAATGCAGCGTATGTATATGTGCTACGTACAAGCGCCCCCGAGACCTTGCTTCTAATTTTGAATTCAGGGTGAATCGCTGTTGCTTTTGGGCTAGGACTGGGGATTGCGGACCCCTTTTGGGCGGACTTCTGTAGGGTTTAGGGTGTAGAGAGATTATCAGAGTTGCGGGCCTTCTATAACGTGTCTTAGGATTTTCTTCAGCATCAGGCCCAATGATAGGAAGCTCTTTTCAGTGTGTTTTTGTTTTCGGGTCCTAGCAGAACCCTGACCATCCCCTTTAAGTCAATGCACAGGGCCCTCAGAACCGCTCTGAGCGTTGCTGATAAGGGGTTAAGGGGTTTAGGGTCCCTCTTTTCCATTCTTCTACCCCGGCATGTCCAACACTACTTGGTTCAACCACACAGAGACCACCCGATCGCACATGCCCCAAACTCATAGGGAGCCGACTTGTGGAAACCGAAGCCCGAATCTCTGAACCCTATACAGTTACATCCTTATATAGACATTCATGGCACCTAAACCCTAAACCCCGAAAAAATGATATGAACCCTAAATATGCGTATGTAGACCTTCACGGCACCTGAAACCTAAATCTCTGGCTGCCCTGGACCCTAAACCTAAACCCTAAGCCCTAAACTCCTATAACACCTGAATCCTAAACCCTAAACCCTATAGACCCCAAACCTACACCCTAAACCCCAAACCCTGCACTTCTATAGCAGGGAAGCCGGCTGCTTAGAAATTCACAGCTGCCAAGCCCAGGACTTCAGTCCGATCCCCTGCGTGACAGAGGGCCCGCCATGGCCAAGGGTGGAGCCTGGGTTGTTGAATGAAGGGTTTAAGGGTTTAGGGGTTTAGGGTTTGGGGTTTAGGGGTTTAGGGGTTTAGGGGTTTTTGCAAGCGGTCATGAGACAATCCAGGCGAGAGCGACGCATGGATGATTACCATGTAAATGAACTACAAGTTAAAATGAACTGAAGATGAATATAGGGGCTAGGGTTTAAGGGAGAAAATGAATGGAAAAGAAAGTGGAGAATGAAATGGAAACCCTAGGTCCATTTAAGGGGGTTATGTAGGGTAATAATAATGGAGAATCAAATGCAAAAGAGCATGGAACATGAAATGGAAACTAGGGCATGTATTAGGGTCATATTGGGGCTTATATGATTATATGGGGATAATGGAAAAGAAAATGGACAGGACTTTAATGGGGTCATATAGGGTTTAGGGGTTGAGGGTTTAAGGTTTTGGGTATAGGGTTTAAGGTTTAGGTGAAAAGGCTTAAGCTTGAATATTTTTGGTTTCGGAGCTGTTTTAGGTTTTTGTGTTTAGCTGAACCCAATCTAAATGACCATTCTGAATGCTACCTGTCTTAGCGCCTTTAGGTTTTGAGGATTTCTTGAGCCCAAAAGACATGACCATCTCCAATGCCCTTGGGACTTACAGTAGTTTGGACCTTCAACCCTTAACCCTTTTGGGATTCCCTTTGCTCCTATTGTAGGTACCCAAGGGTTAACTTTAGGGGGTCCTAAGTGCCACGTAGTAATGGTAACTCAATACGCGTGACCATTCCTGGGCCAAAACCCTCAACCCCTAAACCCTAAACCTTGGGTACTGCCCCCCCTCAGTAACAGATGGATAATACTTTTAATATGGTTATATATAGCCCTAAATAGGACCCCTAATATAGACTGTTACTGGGGGGGGCAGTACTCAACCTAAACCTCACTGATGTCCCAGGAGAGTCCTTGCGAGGGCTCATGACCATGAGCGCAGCCAGGATGGCGTGGGGGTTATCATAGGTTCTCCTACCAATTACTACCCCCCCCTTGTACTATCCCCCCAAAGTTCCCCCCTTACTTAAGGGTATTTAGGGATAATGAGGGGGGAATAAAGGGCGGGTTGTTGAAGAACCCATGACTTTAGGATGAGGGCTTACGGCTTAGGGCCCAGGGGACTTGAGTCTGGGTTGCAAGTCAGGTTAGAGTTTACGGTTTAGAAAGGGCGTAGGTTAGGGTTTGAGGTTTAGGGGGGTTGATGGGGTGTGTATAGGCTAGATATTGCCCATACTCAGCAATAGATGCATGGTTTTTATTATAGTGTGCTTATACAGCCTCTAAGAACATTCCCCATTATGGACTGTCACTGGTTGGGGGCAATACTCAAGGTCCAGGTCAAGGTGTGGGGCTTAGGGGTCGAGAGGTTGGGTTGCAAAGAGCGGACGTTTGGATGTTGCGGGGCGGGTCCGTTGTCATAGGTAGGGGTTTAGGGCCTGGGGGGGATTTAGGATATACGTCGTTTACCGAAACTGCACATGGGGGTTTCTCGAACACGGGGCATCCTCAGGGACCCTGAAGACACATATGTAAGCCATGGTCTAAACTCCTTAAAGGGGCGTTATATAGGGTATTATATAGGGGACTACTATAGGGGTTTTTAAGGGGGATACTAGGAGTTTAGACACTGGCTCATACGTATGTACATGTAACTGGAGATGACAATGGGCATATGTGGGTCCTCTATTCAGGCTTCGCCCGGAGACATTTTCGCGAAGCCCTAAACACTACATATGAGAAATTCTCAAAGATACCCCTCTTGAAACATTTTCTCAAACCCCCAATGATGCCTCTGTAATCCATAAGGACCCTGAGGCCCCCTCTTCATTCGAGACAAGCTTCTAAATTGGAATCCGGACATCATCTCATGTCTTTGTTATTTGGCAACCCCTCTCACAATGGAAATGGTTTTCCATGAGCTTAAAAAAGGTTCTAATTTTGGATTGACTGAGTGCCCCGTAGGGAAAGATTGGTTCACCTATAAGTGCCAAAACAATGCGTTCCCCTCACCAAAAACATTAGACAGCCTCAGCCAGCCAAATCATCCCATTGTTTTGCGGAAGTCTCAGATCCTTCCATGTCTGTTTGTCGCAGAAGTGGCGCGGAATTGCTTCAAGGTAAAACGGGACCTACCGACAAGCCAAATTTTGGTCATGCCCCTTGATGTCACCAAACAAGCCTCGTCAGCGTTAATTATGCCGATCTAAACAGAGTTACAATAAATCTTAAAATTCATCGTCATGGTAGTTTCCCAAAATAGAGGGACCCCAACATAGACCCCCAAACACTATAATCCTTACTATACGACGGACAAAAAAAGGGTGCCCGCATTTTGGGAAACCCCCATATGTCTCCTAAAATCTCAGGCAGGCTTTGAACCAGATCTCTTGTATACTGGCAACGAGGCTTGTGGGCACTTAGGGCTAAAAAGTCAGAATTATTCTGGCGGTGATAGCGGCTGAGTCCATGCAGCTTGCGCCTATGACCTAAGCACCTTTCATGAAGGAGAAGCTGAAGGCTTCTCCTGGAATTGTCTGAAGGTTTCAAGAGGCGGTTCGACCTTGAAAAGCCTCATAGTCCCCCTTAAGTAGATAGAATATGGGGTATATGGGGATCCTATTATAGAATACCCAAAGCCATATTCTATCTACTACATGAATCCCAAGCCTACATGGAGCAATGGACGCTGCAATCCTCCAGCCTACCTGACATGAAGGACGCTGCGGAAGTCTACTTCGCAGCGACAGATGGACCCCGACATGCTGGCGTGCCTGGCGGACACGCACGCAGCCTAGCTGCATCTAATGGCGGAGGTTTTGGGTGGGGAAGTTGGGGTTCAAGGCTTGGTTAGGGTTTGCTACCCGAAGCGTCAGGGTGTGGGGTTCAGGCTCACGCTTACTACTCGAAGAATTAGGGTTTGCAGGGTCAGGATGTAGGGTTTACACCGCCAAAACCATCGTGTTCACTTCCTCCTGAAGTCAAACATTGCCTTGTATTTTGAATTTTCTCAGGGGCTAAATAAAACCACTGGAAGGGCACTTCTCAAAGGGTAGGGCTATTTCTCACGGAGGCTAAATGAGCCCGCCCAGTAATGAATGACATGGGGTTCTCAGGTCACTACGTTGGTCGTATATAAGGACATGCGAAGAATGAAGGTCCTCCAGTTTCCTCGTTTTTTGTTTGTATACAGCTTTAAAAAGAAGTCACATTCTAGAAAATCAAACGGAGATCGAAATAGAATTACGGATCTCCTGATTGAGTAGTCGTCTCAAAAGTACTAAATCAGTCAATACGGTTCGCAGGGTTCGCAGTTCATCCGAGAAAAGGGTTTGGTTTCATCATGGAGTGTAGCAGGGGGCTTATCCAGTTCATATATATATATATATGAAAACGGACAACTCTGCCCTGTGAAGCCCTTCACACCCCAGAAGTGTCTGACACGATTGCAATTATGGGGATTCTAAACCCTAAACCCCCAAAACCCTAAACTCCCAAAACCCTAGACTCTAAACTCCCTAAACCCCCAAAACCCTAAACCCTAAACTCTCTAAACCCCCCAAACTCCCTAAACTCCCTAAACCCTAAATACACCCCTAGAAACCTCAAGTCTAAGCCCGTCAACCCAAGGGTCGAACAACCAGTGAAAGCCCCCAAACCCCTAAAGTCTAGCAAGCTAGGGGTTTGGGTTTTAGGGGTTTGGGTTTTAGGGTTTAGGGTCTAGGGTTGAGGGTTTAGAGTTTACCTGGATCCTCCAATGTAGTTCCTTTTTGGCCTTGTTATGGTTTATTGGTTAGGACTCTTATTAGGACTACTAAAAAGGTACTACATTGGAGGGTCTAGGTAAAGTCTAACAAGCTTAGGGGTTTGGGTTTTCGGGTTCAGGGTTTAGGATTTCTAGCCCCCAAACACCTAAAGTCCAACAAGTCCCCTAAACCCTGAAGTCCAACAAGGTCCCTAAACCCGAAACCCTACACCACCCTAAGGTCTAACCCCCCAAAAGCCTTAAGCCAAACCCTAAACCATAAACCCCCTAAGCCCTAAAACCCTTAAACCAAACCTAGCCTTTGGTACCGTCCCCCCTCAGTAACAGTCGCATGATAATTGTAATACACTTATATATAGCCCTTAATAGGACCCCTAATATAGACTGGTACCGGGGGGGCAGTGCCCAACCTAGCCTTCTTAGGAGATCGTGGGGCTGCCGGACGGGGAGTCTCAACGACTTTTGATTTGTGGCTGGCTGCGCCTTGGCTGTGTACTACATTTTCAGGGTCGATTTTTTACCGGTTTAGGGTTAGTAAGATTTTTTAGGGGTTAGGGTTTAGGTTTTAGGGCTTAGGGTTTAGGGAGATTACTCTAGTAATGGAAAATTCAGCTGCAAAAGAAAATGGAAACAACATGATGCAGGGCCTTATGCTCCTAGGGGGAATGTACGAGGATTCAAGGAGCAGTACCAGGGCCTTCATTTGGGACGGGGTTCTGGGTTTCAGTTTTTGGTGTTGGCTTTCGGATTTAAAGTTTTTGGTTGGGGGGCTTAAGACGTCGGGATGGAGTATATCTTTCACCTCGAGGTGTCCGCAAAGACAGTGCATTCCCCCTTTTGAAGCAACGCAAGTATGCAAAAGTTTACCCCAGAACCCCAGGGACCTTGCAAACCCTAAACCCGAAACCCAGAGGCACCATTACCCCTTGCAGTAGCTGTTCGTGGGCGGCTTTTTTGGTTCAATGTTCAGTTCAAGGTAGCTCCAACCAGGTTGCAACCTATATCCTCTCGACGTTTCTTCTATAGATTATACTAGTGCTACATAACTTTCTAGCATATAGCCCCCTTAAGTAGATAGAATATGGGGCATATGGGGGTCTTACTATAATATACCCAAAGCCATATTCTATCTACTTAAGGAGGACTATACCCTAAACCTTGAACCCTAAAGAGTAGTTTCCATTTTCTTTTCCACTATCCCTATATAACCCCCATATTCTATCTAGCTAAGGGCCCCCCCCGGCCCCCAGCCCTTGTGGTCAAATATGTACCCTCCAATGCTGGGGCTTGCTAAGTTTCAATGCGGAGCGTTAAAGATGTCTGGGAAGGGATTCATGCAGTTCTTAGGTGGACCCCCACCCAGTAATAGTGGCTATAAGGGAGCATTGTATCTACATCAGTGCCCTCTTGGAGTCCTAGCCCCAAACTCTAAACTCCATGGCCTTCTCTCCAAACTTTGTAACGTAAACCCTGACCTTTGTGGATCTCGTTGCCCCGTTTGATATCCGTATGGGTAGGATGGAGCTGAAGGTTTTGCACACTCCCAGCAGCCCAAAACCTTCAACCATGAATGACAGATAGGCGTTCAAAGGCTCATTCGCCAAGGGCAGCTTTTCATGGTTTCCGGCTGGTGTAAATACAACGGTTATGAGAGGTTATTGGGCGGTAGGCCCTCAAACCACAATCTTGCATGCCCAGGCACGAAGAGGAGGTCGATCGCTTCAGAGGCCGGTTGGCTGCATAGCTCTTTTTGATTCCCCATGTGATAGGAGTTTATACGGTACAAGGTTCCAGGCGTCTGGAGGATCATGGGGCTTAGCAACTGGTCACATCTGGGGCAGGCTCTCTCGATAGTGCGGCAACCTGTATAAGGCCAGTTGGAAGTGGAAGATAAGTAGATATTTTGCATTTTCCATTGAAGCACAGTTAAGGCTTTAAGGGTTCCAGCGCAACAGCATATGTGTCGACATCTCTAACTGCACAAGTATTTACACTTATCTGCGTGCACACATATGTGCTTGCGCAATGGGCGTCGGCCTATGTATACGATTCATGTATGTACATCCACATGCATGCACACATACACGCCTTTGCGGATGATTAGGACTTGCGTAGATGACAGTCATACCTATACTCAAAAGGTTTCATAAGTGCAAATGCCAGTGTGTGTGGGGGGGGGGCTTCTAGAGCCTGAAGCAATGTAGACTGCAGGTCTACAAGTTAGGATTGAGGTCTCAACCTTCGGCCGCATATCATATCCCTAAACCCTAAATAGTAGTTTCCATTTTCTTTCCATTATCCCAATGTNNGTAACCCCTATATAACCCCTTTGCAGTGCAGGGTTGGCACTGACATGCCCAACTCTACGCTCCAAACCTTGGATTCTGAGAGCTTCGATCGTGCTTCGGTTGAGGATGCGCAATAGCCCTACGTGGCTGACTCTTTAGTCCCCNNCCCCCCCCCCCAGTCCTGAAAAAACTACTTTGGGGGTTCAGGTTTTTGCGGGTTTGGCCCACCATCATGAAGCTTGCCTAGACAATGTTCTCAAGGCTTGTTGCAAAGGTTCCCCCATCAGATTTCCGTTTGGGGAGCCTTATGCCTTCGATTGCTATCACTGTGATATCTGGTAGCTGGTAGCCATTTAGGCCAGATAATCCCCTATGGTAGCACCGCCTTTTGATAGAATCTGCTGCTGTCTGCTGATCATTCATGGATTAAACCTCAAATTCTGAACCCTAAACCATGAGACCTCCGTCCAAAAGTCTTGTTGGACAAGTAGTTGTACACTTCCAGCTGTGAGGCGAAGGTGATGGAAAAGTCATTTTGGAGAGGTTGATGGCAAGGATTCACGTGGACGATGCTCGGCGCCGCCAGTGAGTGGTTGACCCAAAAGTTCCGTTGTGGCTAGTAGGAGGTTATTTGCGAATGGACAAGAAGGAGGAAGCCGCTTCATGAGTTAGGGCTTAGCATTTTCAGTAGGCAATCGGGATGTGTTCTACTGTTGATAGTAAAACACCATAATTCCTCAGGTATATGGTACCAAGTGTCATGCAGGATTTTCGTATGCACCGTAGGGATTTATTCCGTAGGAATTGCTAGAAGGTCCACTCCCTAGGTACGCGTTCAGACCTCAGAGTGTCTCTTGCAGGTCCATGAGTAATCATGACCTGGTTCATATCAGGAGGCTTAGGGGCTTATACTGGTATACTTGGGGAAGAAGTACAATCATAACTGGGATACCCTAAACCCCATGCCGTCCAGGTCCATTCCCCCAGAAAGGTTTCCAACCTAAAGCCTATGCCCTAGAACGGACAGCATGTGCATTCAAAGCTTGAGCCCCAAACCTTCTTCTCATGTTGTAAAGTTCCTATACCCTAAACCCTTAAAACCCTAAGTTCCTAAACCCTAAACCCTTAAAACCCTAAGTTCCTAAACCCTTAAAACCCTAAGTTCCTAAAACCTAAACCCTTAAAACCCTAAGTTCCTAAACCCTAAAAACCCTAAGTTCCTAAACCCAATACCCTCACAGTGCCTCTGGAGCTGCTCCGCTTGCTAGTTGCTTCGGCACTTTTCGCCAGACACGGATTTTTGGGGGAGTTGGGCTGGGAGGGGAACCTAACAGGCTTTAGAATCAAGGGTTTTAGTACCCCTGAAGTTGATAGAATATGGGAATATGGGGATCTTAGTATAATATACCCAAAGCCATATGTTATCTACTTAAGGGGGACTGTATTTGGAGCTGCTGCCATATTTCAGGGGCTGTGAAGCGTGCAGCCGCGCGGTGTCCGCTTGCTACATAATTGCCTGAGTACGAGAACGCATTCTTTGCGGGCTCCGTTACTACCCTAGTACACTGGGCAAGATGAGTTCAGCGATTATGCAGTCCAGAGGCAATCCCTATCTGGGCAAATGCGGGTGACATTACCAGACTTCAATGCAAATAACGTAGCGCAACAAATCCAATGTTATGGCCCTAGGTTCCTTGTATGATTTTGGTATGGGGTGCGTCCAATAGACTTCGAAAGAAATTTGTATCTATAGAGGCCCCTGTTCCCACGTATGACTCCGATCTAAACGTAGTATTTCCATGCTGCATTACTGGTATTTATTCAGGCCCTACATAGCGGTCTATATGGATGGTTAAGCGTGAACTTTTCCAGCCTGGCCAAGGGAGTCCATCATCTTATCCCGACCGTTGATGGACGAAATCCTGCATGACCCTATATGCCGAAGCCCCTGGAAGCATGATGGTACACTATGCCTAAAGGCACGCAGAATTTTGCTCATCAACCCTCGAAGCCTAGAACCCTTTACAAAAGGAAGCTTGCTCAACACATTTATCCCGGAATCGAGGAATTGGTGCTGAGTTCCGTCAAGGCACGTTGCTCACAAGAGTGTGCTCAGGATGTAGGAATTGGCTTTAGAGTTTAGGGTTTAGATAAGCCATGTTCTGTCTACTTAAGGGGGACTATAGGCTTCGTGTAGTGCGCAGGGTGGGTTTCTTGGCGTAAAAGTTTCGCAGGGTGGTGTCAGGACGCCGGGCAGAGCTCGAGATTAGTTTTCTGCATGGTTTAGGGTTTTAGGATTTTAGGGTTTTAGGATGTCAGTGTTTGAGGATTTTAGGGTTTTCGTATTTTAGAGTTTCAGGATTTTAGGAATTTAGGATTTTAGTGTTTTTGGGTTTTAGGATTTTAGAGTTGTAGGATTTGAGGAATTAAGGAGGTTATGGTTTTAGGATTTTTTTTTTTTTACGATTTTAGGATTTTAGAGTTTAATGTTTAGGTCTTGAACTGAGGGTTTAGCGTAGGATATTCGTTCGGCTTTCATTTGCTCAAAATCCCCTCCCTCATATGCCAAGTTGTGCAAACTCAAAGATTTTTTGGGGAACCGGAGGGGTCAAGCTGCTCACAATACCTCCCTCAATGCCCCAGAGTTATAGGTTCTGTTACTCCGCAAAAAATTAGGACTCCTATATAGTCCCTCTATAACATTTCCCGTATTCCCTACTAAGCCCCAGTAGAACACTGCATGCTGGAACGCTGGCAAAATATTGCTTATGCTTCCAAAGGCGGGAGCGGAGCGGCATTTGTACTGCGTGTTTGGGATTCAGGTTCCATGTATACAGCCCCCTTAAGTAGATAGAATATGGGGTATATGAGGATCTTATTATGATGACTTTGGGTAGTTCCACATTCTATTCACGTAAGAGGAACAATACAGGTTTTAGGGTCCCTGGGGGCTTCGGGGGAACTGAGGGCGTAAGTGGTAGGAGGGACAGGCGTCTCAGCAGAAGACAGCTCACGAAACAACAGCTTCTACAGGCATTTAGAGGGGACCCCTTTTGTGTGGACTGTCTTGTGTGGACGGTTCATGGTCTTGATGGGGATTTTTCGAGGGCTAGGATTTGTTTGGGCCTTTGTGGCTCTTCGCTCACGATGCAAAGACCATGTTTCCGACAATCTCATGCATTGCAGGGTTGGATGGTGGGTGCTGACATGAAGAGTGGGCTGTGAGCAAGACCGCCGGAATATGCTATGGTGTCTTTACATTTCATTCCTAGCAAAAGCAGCACTGGTGTTCCGTGATATGCCTGCCTAGACGGTGTATCCCAGTAGGTGGCCGGTTAAGAACTCGGGGTTGAGGATTTTGGGTGTTTCAGTGCTAAGGGTTTAGCCAATTGTGCTTGGAGCTGGATCCCGCTAGGGGTTCATGGGTCCTTTGCCATGTTTGGGGGAAGATACTGGGGTCTCACACCCACCTACTAGAAGAGAACAGGAAACTTTAAAGGCCATCCGTGCAAGGATCTTGCTGCCTCCTCAACTATTCTGCCAATTTCAGAGGACGCTTGCTTGGTGGCTTAGTCCTCCTGGGCTTGTGGTTTTAGGTGCAGGGTTTATGTAGGCTTGTCAGGGTTCAGAGCGTTGGGCACCGCTTCGGGCACAGGTATAGGGTTAACGGGGCAGGGCTGAGGAAAAACCCTAGTCATCTGACATGCGCTGCTGTGTAGTGTGGCTAACGACCCTCGAGCGACACATGTTCTTCTCCAACATTGGGGTCCACGTTGCTGGGTTGCTGTTAAGGAACTTAAATTAAGTTACTATATTGGGGAAACCCTATTATTTACTATATATACCCATTATGGTAACTTAATTTAAGTTCCTTAACAGCAACCCAGGTTGTGTTGCAAGAAGATATGAGGTGCTGTGTGCAAAGGGGTGTCAAGAAGGGGCTGCTCCTTCCACACAAGCTTACTGGTGGTTAATAAGCAATGTGGGACTATAATCCTCGTATAACATCTTCCTTTTTCCCCTACGGGCAACCAGTAATCAAACTTCAGTGTCGGCATCGCACGAAGAATCCCGCGCGAAACCCGCACGTGAGCTACCGTCAATCGATGTGAAGCGTTGTCAAATTGATGGTCCCTCCCATTGTTCGGAGCATCATGCGGCCCTTAGTTTGTGGAGTACCCACACAGGGGCTATAATTTTGACCCCTACCAATGTTCTACTTGGAGGGTCAGGGAGACTTGGTAAGTAGGTTAATACCCCCTAGAATCCATATAGTAACCCTAGTTACCTAGTTATCCTGATTATCCTGACTATTCACCTACTTACTAGGTCCCCCTTACCCTTCAAGTAGCTACCAGGGGTTTTCTGAATGGGTTTTCCTTGAAGAAGAACTCCGCGTCCGGCCAGAGTCAGGGCGGACTCCAGAATTTTTGAGTTCCGCCCTTAGTAGCCCAAAGTACGAGCATCCAGATAGGTCCGACATGCTAAACCCTGAAACCATAAACCCTTCAACCCTAAGACCATAGTCTAAGCCTTGAGAAACTCCCAAGTCAGGAGTATGAGAAGTAGCTCGCAAGCAACATATTAGGAGCAGGAAGCAGAGTAGAATCCGGGTTGCGGCCTTAGGGTATTTTGCAGGGCTTACACTTTCAGGTTGAGGGCTTGCCCTAAACCCTAAACCCTAAACCTTCGAAGTTCAGACTTTGGGGCTTAAGGCTTGTGATTTGGGGCCCCAGGATGGAGAGGTAGGCCCAATGGTGTAAGTAGGGGAAACTACATGGTAATTTCCCAAAATAGGGGGAACCCAATATAGACCCCCAAATACTATAGTCCTTATTATGGGGACCCCCAGAAAGGTACCCCTAATTTTGGGAAACCACCACATAATCAGTAGCACAGAAGGCCGGGCACGCAGGTCTGATTTAGGGCTGTATTGCCCTTGCAGTTGGTAACATTGCCTTACTATTCCGTCTTTGGTTGTTAAAATGTAGTCTCCTCAGGAATGATGTTTAATTTTCATTAATTTTCATTACAGTATAGCCCTAAGGAAATATTTTAAAAACATGTATATGGTAGGTCTAAGGAGAATACAGAAAATTGAAGCCCACAAGATGATGTTCCGCATGTGTGCTCTGGGGGAAGAAGTTTCCCCTTGACCGACTTAGACGCCTCCAAACCGCGCTGTCTGCAGCTCAAGGGTTTAAGGTTGGGGGTTTAGGTTTAGGGTTGGGGGGTATCTAGAGGGTAGATTTGTAGAATGGGAAGGACAAGGGAAGCTACTATGTTATTTGATGCTTCGGGTTCGGGGCACATAGCAAACCCTCACAGCAACAGATACCCAGAATATTGTACCAATGAAACATTCAGCTATCTATTGTGTCGTTCCCCGTTCCCCCTCCCAGCAACTGTCCTCACAGGGGGTTGTATTAAGGGGTGACTATATACTCCTATTATCCATCGTGGTCGCTGTTGCTGTTGGGGGAGCGGGCTGACCCGATCTGTGTATGTACGGGGGTGGTGGGGGGCCCCTCCATAGTAGTTTCCATTTCTTTTCCATTATACCTATATAACCACCCCAACATAATCCTATTTTCTAGTAGTTTCCATCTTCTTTTCCATTATCCCTATATAACCACCCATAACTCCGAAGGAAGTCGTGGCTCGAGCGCCTGACGGAGAGTTGGCAGGTGTAGAAAACGACGAGAAGAAGCTGGGCTGAAGGTTCAGCGTTCAGTGACCTCAGAGTTTATGTAGCCTAGAAGTCGGGGGATAAGAGTTTCAGGTGCAGAGTTTAGAGTTGAAGGTTTAAGGTTTAGACTTTGAGGTTTAGGGTGTAGAGTTCAGGGTGTATAGAAATGAAACAAGGCTTGGATCCAAGAATATTTTGACATGACCCGCATTGAACGAAAGTGTTGACCAACAGTTTGGGCTTTGTGTCCCGGACCAGTGCGGCGGGGTGGGGGAGAGGAAGGGGGTCGCACAGCAGTGTGGGCGAATTGTAGGTTGAGCCTGTTGTAGCTAAAGTCTGTTGCAGGCAGGAACTTGTGCCAAGCACCAAAGTCCGGTAGAGGAAAACCGTGGGCAAACCAGTGTGCCTTTCCGGTTGCAAAAGCCGGCCGTACAAGCACTCACTTATAAAGCTGCTTGCTGGGGATTTGCAGGGAAGAAGGGGAATATTATACATGGGTTATAAAGGAATTATAGTCCCTTATCCCCTTCTTACCACTAGTAAGGTTGTTGAAATGCGTTTCTGCATGCGTGAGGCGGCTTGGATGCTGGGGGGGGGGCTGGGGATAGGTTTAGGGTTTAAGCGGGGGAGAAATGTGGTAGTTTCCATAAATGGGGGACCGCAACATAGATCTCAACATATTATAGCTGTCATTATGATATCCAGCGGGACCACAAAAAAGCTAGCAGCCAGTCTTTTAGAATTAAGCCGCCGAGTCCTTTCCTACATCCGCGTGTGGTGTATACGGTACGGTCTTCCTCACATACGGATTTTACAGCTTGAGGCCATATGTTGCGGGCACACCACCCTCAAATCAAAGGGAGCGCGGTCAAACTGCATATCCCTGCAGGGCTTTGAGGCACACAAGCTCAAATTGGCAGATTGTGCCTGATCGATGGGTTACGTTGTAATGGGGGTGCACCTCACAACACCCATAACTTGACCCTTTGTAATCCCATGTAAGTCCCTACAGTTTCAGGGAACCTCTGTGCAAAATGTCCTTAACCGTAAGCCCTAAGCCTAAACCTTTAACCGCTAACCTGATTTTCATAGGGAACCTACTCCCTGCAGCCTTTGAAGCCCAGACAGGACCCCTCAAGCAGCTAAATGGAAAATGACATGTAAATTGGGTCTATATGCATGTATGGGGATGACGGGCTTCCTCGTTATAACCTACTTCTACAGGTTGTGAGATGGGAATGGAAAAGCAGTGAAAGCATGAACTGGAAGGGATTAAGTGTCTAGTAGCTATGACCTATTCCTATAGGGTTGTTGGGCGAGTATGGAAACTCAAATGGAGATGACATGGAAAGTGTGAACTTTGTCGGGACTAACGTAGGGTTTAGGGTTTAGGGTTGTTTAGGGCTAGCTTGCTGGCTGCTGGTAGGAATGAAAACAGGGTCCAGAAACTAGCTTCTACTACAGGGTCTAGGGTTTGGAGACTGGAAAAGAACAGGAAGCCTTTTGTTAAAAAAACAAGCATTGGATTTTTGGGAATTTAGTGCTACAGTAGAACAATTTTTGTTCGATCCCTATCAACAACCCGAAAAGTCAGGAGATCAGAGGAGTGGGAAAGCAGAAGCGAGGCCATGCCGCATTTCACATGGGATCTATTGTCGTACATGTAGGATTCAGGGACTGGGACTCCTAAACGCTAAGCCCTAAATGGCCCTAAACCCTAAACCTTCAGTACTGCCCCCTCAGCAGCAGTTGGATCATAGTTATATTATGGTTACATATAGCCTTTAATAGGACCCCTAATAGACTGTTACTTGGGGGGGCAGTACCCAACCTA
>CAJNIZ010043763.1:18884-42206 GCA_905231905.1 Symbiodinium pilosum
TTCTCCTTTGGGGACCCTTGGCTTTGGGGGTCTCGGTTGCGGCATTGGATTTAGCAGGGAAGCCCCAAGTGAGTAGTATTTTATGTGGGGATACTATGGTACCCATTATAGAGTAAGATTCTCTCCTCCTTTTGGGGTATAGTATTTTATATAAGGAATATAATCTTACTAGGTTCAGCCACAAAAAGAAACACTACTCAAGTGGAATATCTGGAGCTAGGGGTCTTGGGAAACCCTAAACCCTGAACCCTAAACCTTATTGGCTCCATGGTGATTTGAAAGCCAAGTTGCCAGACCATAAATGGGCAAATTACAAGACTCTCGCCAGACATCGCACCACATGAACCGTAATCTAAACTCCTAGTACGGGGATATATAAGGGATTCTATAGGGGACTACTATAGGGTTCTTAAGAGGGATACTAGGAGTTTAGATTATGGCTCAAATGCTGTCCTCAAATAGCTTGAATACAGGCCCTGGGATGATGGTATTTTTTTAGCCACCCAAGCCCTTCAACAATATCGCTTGAGGCCCAACCCTTATGTAGTCCCCTATAGAACCCCTTATATTTCCCCATACTAGGAGTTTAGATTCTGGTCTCTGAGTTTGGAGGTCGTGAAGTTATGCGTTTTCGCGATAGAGTGGTTTATAGGGGTTCGACAGCACCACGACTTGCAAGCATTGGCCTGTCACAGGCGTACCGATTTGGCGGTTCAGATCCTTGTAGCGGCCTTGCCGCACAACCCGCGAACCTAAGCCCGGGTATCTGGTTTTGATCATCGCAACCTGAGCTCGGAACCCAAATCCCAAAACTTGGTTCTTACTGCGCAGACCCTTGTTTTAGATCAAGTCAATGGGGCTATGAGGCCAAAAAACGATGCATCGCAGGCCGGGCCAATACACACCCGCCCCCCAGCTCTCATTTTGGAGTCGAAAACCAAAGGCTTGCTGGTTGTTAGTGGGCTACAGGGGAATATAATCCCTAGATCATCCACATAGAACATGTTGCCTTATTCCCTACCCAGTTATTTGTGCAAACTTCCAAATCTGGCAGGAGATGTTCGCCATCCTCCCGAGAGACGAGAGAGCAATGGAGTAGTAGAGGGTTTATTCTTTGAAGCTGGGCAACACCCAACCCTAAACCCTAAACCCCAAACCGCCGGGCATTCAACATTTGTTGAGTTACCTGCGGTCCCAGAAGTTGACTGCGGGCTGAAGGTCTGGGCAGTTCAGCATTCACGGTCCCCTCCCGCAGACCAGTTGTTACATAGGTGGCCAAGTACGTTTCATGGTGTGTTTTCCGTATTTTTCACAGTGTTGGCGCCCATTTTACCCGGCCCTTTACAAAGCTTTCCTTATGTTCCTTCACACACCCCTAAACATTCAGGGTTCATGATGAAGTTCTGGCGGTCACCGGTTTCCTGAGCCCGTGCCCCCTTAAACGCCATGCCCCATGATTCGAGAAGATCTAGGATCACTGAACGTCGAAGACTCATAGTCCCCCTTAAGTAGATAGACTATGGCTTTGGGTTGGAATAAGATCCCCATATACCCCATATTCTATCTACTTAAGGGGGACTCTAACGCCGTAAGCCGTCACACTCAACGCCCGACACCTGGAAGCTTTTTTCACCCAAGTCTACAGCCCTATTCCTAAGTAGACCTATTCAAGCCTTGTAAACCACCATATAATCCAAGCGGGGGCACATATCTGGAAGGAGAGCTTGCAAACAGAGAGCCCTAAGACCCAGGAGGACGAGTAATGATGGAGGCATATGTGGGGTGCCCTCTTTTTGATTTGTAAGGGTTAGTCAAGGACCCCCCAGGTGGATAGTTTTGAGATGGGTAGCGTTAAAGGAAGGCGATATACGAGCCTGATGTGGGTCTTATACGCGGGTACCCACCTGGTGCTAGCTAGTTGACCTAATTGGGGTGTCCTTGATTAACAGTGTAGGGTTAAGGGCATGGAGGCAGAAAGTTCACTTGGAACCCTGCACCCAAAAACTTCAAACTCCTAGCCCTCAAGTACTCTAAGCATGAGATTGTGGAGCGATAGTTCACTTGATAATACTGATAATGGTAGTCACAGTAATAAGAAAAAACGGTCATGATGGGAATAATGGTGGTATAGAACTCTATAGAACCCGTATAGAACCCCTATATAGCGCCTTTGGTACCCCGAACTAATAGGTGCCGTAATATAATCTATAACCAAAAGGGGCCCATAATTTTGAGAACAACCCATATAACCCCTATATAGCACCCTAATAGCTTCCATTTTCTTTTCCATTATCCCTATATAACCCCTATATATACCCTATTATAATACAACTGGGTGGATGCCTGCTTCTTCCCTTTGCTTGCCTTCTGTGCAAGGTCTGGCTGAGGGCTTTGCGAAGCAAAGCCATGTGTTGCTACTGGAATCCTAGGGTTTCAGGCTGTAGGGTAGAGGGTTTTGGGTGTAAAGTTTAGGGTTGGTGGTTTAGAGTGTAGGGTTTAGGGTCAGGTCCTAGGCAGAGGAAAGCACACGGTAGCTCATAGTCTCTTTCATTACAAAAAACGAATTCCACTGATGCTTCGTAATCTGCAGCCTGCATAGTTGGAATTTTCAGTGTGGGCGTTCTCGGGGCGCATAGTGTTGAGCCCTAGTGCCATTTGCCACGCTATTCATTTTTGAACTTTGGTCCTTCGATGTCTACCGGACTACTGCCATCGCATCCCGTAGTAGTAGTAGTAGTAGTAGTAGTAGTGGTAGTAGTAGTAGTAGTAGCAGTAGCAGCAGCAGCAGCAGCGGTCGAACAGCCATTGAATTTGGGTCTTGCTGTAATAGAGACCGACAGTCGCTGTCATCACTGCTGCCATCAGCGTCCTTGTCGTAGTGGTCGCCTTGTCCTCGTCGTGGTCCTGGTGTTGGTGGTTGCGGCATCGTGGAGGTACTCACACGTATGAGCCACTTGGATACCAGTGCTCACATCTGCTCTGAACCCTGCGTGCAGACCATTTTCATGTTGGCCGTGGGCCGAACAACGCTCGAAGTAAAGGTGTTCCCAGGAGAGGTTTCTATTCTGTCTTACTGGGCCCTTGCCGGATGTTTCATGTGTCATAAAGATTGTGGCAACATCAATTCTCATGATGTCCCAGAGAGTAGCCTGAGCAGATGTCTTTATTCTGCCTGGTCCCTTAGCTACATAACTATGCGAAAGGGGTAGGTAGGGTGGGGTATATAGGGTTTCGGGAGAATGGAGAATCAACTGGAAAAGGAAATGGAACATGAAATGGAAACTGCTATATGTAAGGTTATGTAGGGGTTATAGGAGCTGTAGTCTAAACACCTAGCATCCCCCTCAATGAGCCCTATAGCAGTCCCCTATATAATCCCTATATAACCTCGTAGATAACGGGCTCAGGGATAATTTGCTTAAAGCTTCTGAACTTACGAAGGAAAATGGCTATATATTATATAAAGCTTACATAGGCGTTATGCTCCCTTATTCCCTACCAAGAACCAGCAAGTAAATATGTCATCACCTTTCAAGAAAACCTTTTCAAAGCTTTAGCGGGCTGTGGGCTTAGAGTTTAGGTTTTCGGCCCCAAATTGGTCACATGTTTTGGTACGCGTCGGTATCAAGAGGCAGTATCCCACAAAAAGCACGTCTCACAATGAACTTGCCCCGAGAAATTCTGGAGCCCATATGATATGGTCTTCAAAGAGGCGCATCAGTCTTAAGCAGCTAGCGGCCCCAAATGGGCCATCTCGGCAGTGAGACTCTCCTGGCGGGCATAGCAACTGCTTTCTTGCAAGTTTGCAGTTGGCTCATGTTGGCTCCTCTTCAAATGCAGAGGTGCTTTCGGAGATTGTGCGGTCCAGGGCTTAAAGGTGTGTAAACCAGGACCCTCCCAGTACGTTTAATTGGGATTGTAGGGCCCTTAGTTGGGGTTTCAGGGCTCTTCATTTTGAGCCCCTAACACTGCAGACTTAAGCCTAAGTAGAGTGTCAAACACAGGAAACTACAGGTGGAGGGTTGTACAGCGCCCCCACCCTAAACCCTAAGCCCTAAGCCCCAAAAACTCAGATGGTTTTGGAGTAGCCTATGTTTCCCTGGTGCTCCGGCGGGTTCAAGCCCTTGAGCTTAGATTGTCCAATCACAGTAGATTATGAAGATTAATATTAATACTATTAGCAGTACTATTATTTCGACCAATACTATTACGATGACTCATACTACTAGTACTGTTTAAATTTCGTTTATGTCCAGTATTCTTACTGCTATTTCCAGCATGACTCTCCGAGGTGTTGAAAACGGACAGGGATGGTAGACCACACAGTCAACCGTAAAGGCTTAGGGTTTTGGGTCAGGGTTTTGGATTACGTGGGGGCCGACTCCCAAATTCCCTCTATCAAGGTTCGGCCGCGCTTAGGACTTTTTGCCTCCCTGGGGGTTGGGAGGCAATATGGGAATGCACTATATAAGGATTACATTCCGTAAGCCCTAGACCCTAAACCCCAGTAAGTTTCACGGTTGCTGCTGTCCAGAGATCCGTATAATGTCCTAGGATGCAAGCGGAGGGACTAAGGCAGGGCTATACCCCAAACCGTAAACCCCATATTCTATCTCCTTGAGGGGAGCCGTATCCTAGACCCTAAACCCTGGACCCTATAACCGAGCCGCACGACCCCGCGCCCTAAGTGCCTGGAGACTTTAGGGTTTAGGGTTTAGGATTTAGGGTTTAGGATTTAGGGCTTAGGGATTAGGGTATGGTCATTCTATTACGGTCCTAGTATATTCCAATTTTACAACTACTACAGGGTGGGGGTCCACCTGAGGTGTTCGTTCGGGGGTTAAAATGAAAGGACCCCCTCGATTTTCTGCATGCCCGGATGAGTCCTGATCAATACCTCCAGAACAATTGGGTTGCTGTGAAGGAACTTGAATTAAGTTACTATAGCAAAGACACTACCCATATTTTGGTTGCTTAACTTAAGTTCCTTAACAGCAATCCAGACAAGCGATTACGCAAGAGATTCCCAAAGATGGAGATCACATATGCCTTCAGCAATGGATTTCGCATGCCGGCTATGTCATGAATTGCCTAGCATTCAGCTCAGGCAGGCTGCTGTGCTCTTACCCAGGCACTTCTTTTTTCCTAGGTAGCAGGGACCTCTGTTCTGAGGGAAGGGCCGAACTTTGGGTCAGGCACACCAGTTCAGAAGGCAAACACTTACCCGACTTACCCCAAGCTCTAACACGGAGGTAAGCTCTAGAAGTAGAGTCATTAGCCCACGTGATGGAAATTTTACACCGGAGACCTTGAATAAAGCTGCAAAACCTGAATCCCTGACCTTCAACCCCAAAACCCAAAATTTTCAAATCTGAAACCTTGCCCGCCGGACCGCACGTGTGACAAGCCTCCGCTACGGCACGCGGCCGGCAACTGGCCGGCGCATTAATGAACCAGAGCCTTCAGAGGCCAGAAAGCCTGCACAGTTCATGGGACCCCAACACAAGCCATTGTGGTTATATTGTAATGGAAAAGAAAATGAAAACTACTACAATGGGGTTATATAGGGTGAAGGGTTTAGGCGTTTTTATTTGAGTCCTACACCCCAAAATCCTAAGCGTAAGGTCTGGGATCTAAGGTCTGTTTTTGCCCTCTGCGAGGGTTTAAGATTGTGGGTTCAGGGTTTCTGATACGGATTCATTAGCCAATGCCTCGGGTCAGGCCCCCACCCAGTAACAGTGAGACTATAGAAATGGGAGTTTCCCAAGACTAGGGGTACCTGGTGGGGTCCCTGTACTAAGGATTCTGGTTTTTGGGGGTCTATATACGGCCCCCCTATTTTGAGAAGCTACCAAATATGCAGGGATCTTAATGTTTCAGTGGAGGCCCAACCTAACCAATACCCCTGACCTAGATCACCACGTCGTTAGAGTCTCAAGGACCCGTGGACAATCAGAACTGGATCGCAGGTACCCTAGTTGGGGTTATGAATTCTGACACTTACTTCCGGTAAGAAATGAAGAAATGAATCCTCACAATAGTCCCTATTCGCTCCCCAAACCTAATCCGTAAATCCCTGAACCCTAACCGCAGTACCGTAGTTTCCATTTAGTTTTCCATTCCGTCATTCCCTGCGAACCAGACGCAAGATCAATGAGCTTCAATGTACTTGAGGAGTCCCTGTCCCTAAAGCCGAAACCCTGAACTCTAACCCCTATATGAGCTTTAGTCTAAACACCTAGTATCCCCCTAATAACCCCTATAATACTCCCCTCTAGAATCCCCATATAACCACCTTTAAGGAGTTCAGACTAGAGCTTACATTGTGTCGGAAAGGCTGGAGTCCCATGAGAGACGATTGCGCGAAGGAAAGGGGACTGTTTCTGAATCATTTGCTTAAGGTTTAGGGTTTAGGGCTGGGGTCAGCATGTAGTCTGGTGAGTACCTACTGCAGCAAACAGGGCAGGAGGTTTTCAATCGCGCCCGCAACTGGAATTGCACTACTTTGTAGGGCTTGGGCTGAAGGACCATGGTGCAGAAAAGCATTTCCAACAGGTTGAAGTATTGCCGCTGACAAGGACAAGATCATTTTGTCTTACGTTTGGTAACGCTTCTGGTGCAGGTAAGGCGGCTTATACACAAGGATGGGTAGCTTCTTATGCAGAGCCTAGTGCTTCAGAAGTCTAAGAGGGGCAAACTGCCAGTGCGCCTGCCCCTAGCAAGCCTTCCCCTGCTTGAAAGCTTGCCCTAGGTCCAGGCCCAGAAATAATGTCAGGGCTTTGAAAATTATGATATTGGGGTATAAAGAAATCATGGAATAATGGAGAATCAAGTGGAAAAAGAACGGGAAGTAAAATGCAGTCCTTTAATGTTCTAGGCCAGTAAAGTACCTGGTCTTTTGGGGCGTGGGTCCTTGTCAGTCGTCTTTCTGAACCCCACAGTGCAAAGAACACCCTGAGCGACAAGCTCAGGCAACTCCTTGTTTCGGAATCTTACGTTAAAGATAGACATCCTCCTAGGATCTGGCCAAAAGGGAGGTTTGCTTGCTTGTTGTTTCGGAAGCTTTTCGCACCAAGATACTTACTGGGGTTAGTGGAGAACAAGGAAGTACAACCCCTATATAAAGAGGTCAACTTGTTCTAGGTTTCGCGCTTTCAGTGCTGGCTTTCCAGATGCATGCGCAAGCTCGAATGGAAGCTGTTACGCGCGTGAAACGATGGGAGGTTCTGATGGTAGGGACTTCTTTCTGGGGGTTTGGGAACACGGGAAAATAGTATGTAGGGACTAGATGGGGACTGTACTGAGGGGCGTCCCATATAGAGCTGAGCATTAGCAAAAAGGGTACCCGTATCATTAAGGGCTCACTAAAAAACTTAGATGAAAGATTTAGGCTGGAGACTGCTCGACGGAATTTTGGCTTTTGTAGTCTCATGCTCTTCGCAGGATGCATCACAGCTTTAGGGAGGGGGCAGAATCCAAGGTCTAGGGCTACTCAACCGTAAGCCCAAACCCTACACCCCAAACCCTTGGAGTCGCAGGACGGTTTCACTCAGCATTGTCTCGCTGTAGCGAGCCAATCAGAGGCCAGAGACTACGCAGAAGAAGATGACCAGAGAAGCTGGAAAAAGAAGAACGGAATGGTGCTGTGTGGCCTTAGGGTTTAGGGTGTAATGTATCTAACCCCCTTTCTCTCCAAAGCTTAAGAAGTAGCAAGGGGAAGGACATCTCCAAGCAAATCCACCTCAGCCAAAAGCGTGTCCACTCTAACCCATGCTGGTCCCTACTAGCTCGCTTTCGCCAATTTCATAGAGATACTCTGTGAAAAAGATTCTTGTTTCGACTTCAGACTCTGATCTGTTTTTTTGGTTATTGCTTCGGTTGAATTATGCCGGTTGTCCCAGCAAGGCCACATGCTGGGCTTCCTCCAGTCCTCCGGCATTTTGAATGTGGTATTCTTCAGCTGGTAACCCTTAACCTTTAACCTAATACTTGTTGTTGGCGGGTGATCGATACGGGATCCTGGTTTCAAGGAAGATTGGCATATGTGAGTGTTTCACAAAACGAGGGGCGCCGTTGTGGGTGCCCATATAATAAGGATCTTGTATTTGAGGTCTACATTGAGGTCCTTCTATTTAGGGAAAGACTGTAACCCTAAACCCTAAGCAGCCATATGTGCCTGTTGAAGAATCTCTGGACATGCTATGCAGGCCACAGGGCAGAAGCTGTTTTTGGGGAAGTCACCTTGGAAAGCTGGTTAAAAGTGATCCCCCCCAAATGGTTCCCCTAATCTTATGACACCCCCCTTCGGGGGAGTCTGAAACCCTAAACTGGGTTGCTGTTAAGGAACTTAAATTAAGTCACCATAATAGGTAACTATATAGTAATTACGTAATCTGGTTCCCCAATTATAGTAACTTAAATTAAGTTCCTTAACAGCAACCCAGTAATTTTCTCCATGCATGTATTCAAGAAAGCACACATGCGCCATTTTCGGATTGAATCTATATTCATTTGCTCCTAGCTCTTTTTCCATTCTAGGGGCTCCTTTGGGTTTTGGTCCGCTGGTGAAGGAGCCACAGGGTTTTGGCTTTGGGAATTACTGGGTTGCTGTTGAGGAACTTAAGTTCAGTCACTATAATGGGGGAACCATCTCAATTACTATATGGGTGGTTGTCAAAATGATGGTCCCTCCCCTGTTGGGTCTATAGCTACCTATTATGGTAACTACAGCAACCAAGACCACGGAGGCCTGGAGTCTCCAGCTCGCCTTGGGGAAGTGATTTGCGTCAATGGGGTAGAAGTTCTGTGGCGCCCCTACTCAGTAATAGTGACTATCAGGGATAATAGTGATGGTATTAGGGTCCTCTTTTTCCCTGTTACACCACTATTCAGTGTGGGGGGGTAGAGCTATGGTAAAAGATTCATGGCAAGATGTTGGGCCGGTAGTGCGTCCTATTACTGGGGAGCTGGGGAGTTGGGAAGTTCTCAAAAAGGGCGGGCCTTGGGATTACAAAGGTTCTTATTAGGGAATATACGCCGGTTACTTTGAGACGTAGCATGCCTGTGGAATTCGACTTGAATGAAGTAGTAGCCCTAAGGATCAAAATCACCTAAAAGCCTGATATAGTAAGGTCTTTGGGCCCAAATTAATTCAAAATATGAATCCTTAGATGCTTCGGGTAGTAGTAGTGCCGTGAGCTCATTTGGTCGGCCCAGTTCTATTTAAGGCCGGCTCTGCAGGACACATTTGGGGCCTTGTGCTTGAAAAACCACTGGTCTTGTGTTGTGTTCAAGGCCTGTTTTTGGTGTCGCTGTAGCTGTATGAGCTATGGCCTGAACTCCTCGTCTCCCCCTTAATAACCCCTATAGTAGTCCCCTCTATAATCCCTTATATAACTTCCCTCAAGAAGTTTAGACTATAGTTCATATGCAGAAGAGCTCAGGTTCTTTCATCGGGACCTAAGCTCCATTCCGGTATTGATATTTGAGAATTCAGGTGAGTTGCAGACCTTCCAGGAATGTGTTCGAAAAATAGCAAAAAAGAGTGCACGAACGTTTGCATTGCAAATTTTCTGGACTAGCCGGCCTTGTTTTGATGACAAATGCATCTGGTGCATACTAGAGGTTCTTCGTGGTTTTTCTAGCGGACGGGGACATGTCTGGAGGTGAACCTTGTATATGCCCCTATGCTGCAGCAAGTTGGCCCCACCAGACAGCTGACGCCGTAGCAAGTTCGCCCATTGCTCCTTACC
This sequence comes from Symbiodinium pilosum, assembly GCA_905231905.1. Lineage (NCBI taxonomy): Eukaryota > Dinophyceae > Suessiales > Symbiodiniaceae > Symbiodinium > Symbiodinium pilosum. Next base: position 28,637 of record CAJNIZ010043763.1, read on the forward strand.
ACAACATGGGGGTCAGCTACTCGTATGACATGTCCTGCCCCGCGGGTGGCGCTGTGATTGTGCTGCAGGATCCACAGGACATGGTTGCGAACCAGCACTGTTTGAAAGCATGCGTAAGATTGTGATCCAGCCCCAAGAAAGCGTACTTCTCAGTACCAAACACCGCCCCGGAGGTGTGCTTCGGCTACGGAAAACCTTCATTCGAGGATGCTTGGAGTTTGCCTTACTCGAATTAGCTTCTGCGCGCAAAAACATTCTAGGGTGGACGATTAGGGACTGACTGCTTGGGAGATTTGTCTGATCAGGCAATCTATGCTGTAGCCTAGCGACTTATGCCAAGCAGATGGTTAAATTAGCATCTGGAAGCTGGCAGCTTCTTGCTGGTAATAGGGCGTTCCAGGTCCAGCGCCACTTGTTTAGTTGGTAAGAGTTGCTTTTCGTACTGGTGGCTTGAGTTGAGGATGACGTGAGATTAATTCCTGGTTTCGACCATGCCGCCTGTTCGATAAGTGGAATTGGTGCATATGTTGCGGCAGGCCCCAAAGTTTCCCAAAATATGGGGACCCTAAAATAGACACCAAAATATTACAATCCTTATTATGGGGACCCCAAAAAAGTACTTGTTCTAGGGAGTTCGCTGCTTTCAGTTGGACATGGCGGCATCAGGACGGCAAGCCTTCAGCCTTATCATCCATGCCCAACGATGTCTGGAAAGGATTTGCCAACAAAGTGCGGGCGAGCACGGACAAGTGCCTCCACTTCATTGTACATGGAGCCATAAGGTCAGATGTTTGACTTGAGCCTGAAGCTTTGTATGCACCCTAAATCCTGAAACGCCCATAAACACCTGACCTATATATAGATCCCCAAAAATCAACCCCAGTTAAGACGCAAATTCTCATCCCGTGCCTGGGGCTTCATTCAACCTTAAAAGCCCGCTCTGCATTTTGTCTGTGGCTCTTTGGGATAACTTTGCATTCCCGTATTGTTAGGTAAGGGAACCTATTTATGAAGAGTTTTGGGGACCTGTACAGTACCACCCAGATGAATGTTGGTGCAAGGATGTGGGATGACCGGTTGCCATTTCTTCCGGGAGTTCTGCTAATCATCCCAATCACCTTTGTGATCCTCCACATGACGTGGGTTCTCTATTGGGGACCAGGTTTTGGCCCTCAGCCAATCTTGCTTGGGTGGATTTTTGCAACAGTGGCCGTGACCTTCTTGAGCCGCACGTACATTTGCAACCAAAACCAGAGCCAAGATCAGGTGATAGCGCAGGCTTGCAGAGAGCTGGCATCAACATCACATGGTGCTTTCTCAGCAGAGTATCGCACGATGTTCACTGGCGTCTGCAAGCCGAAGTATGCCGCCACCATGCGCGTAATCGCAGTTTCCCCTGCGACCGCCCGGCCTGTTGTGGTGCAAGCCCAGGTGCTTCCGTCGGTCATTACATAGAATTATTGTTCTTGCGCCTTATGGCCTTATGATGGGGTTTCCTAAATGAGGGGTACTCGTACCTTTTTGGGGGTCCCCAGAATAGTGATGATAGTACATTGTGCTCAAAATTGTGGCCCCCTGTTAGTGGACATCATCTAACCGTGATGCAGTTTTGTTTGCAGCATGAGATGCAGGGCTGTGCTTTCTAACGCCTGTCAGGTGATGGGTGGTGTCTGAGCTGATGCCAATTTACATGAGGTCCTTTCTAGGACCTTGTGTACTTCTATTCCAAGACCTTGTGCACCTCTTACAACATGTTGGCCAGGTTGGCAGACTTGCTTCCAATCTGGCAGTGTAGAGACTCCAGCAACCAGTGCATTTGCTCGCACGACACCTGATGCGGTTAAACCGCGCAGGTGGAGCGACGCCGTCGGGAAAGGATGGTTCCTTCTAAGAAGTGCTGGGATGCGGTTCCGAACAACAAACTAACTGGCCAGCCTATTACAAGGGGGGGGGGGCGAATATTAGAATGCGAATTTTGAGGATTTGAACTAGACAACGACTTGGATATTAGATTATATTGATATTATCATATTAGCTCGTTTTGCTCAAAACATTCAATAGTCTATATTATGAAATCGGAAGGTCTATATTTGGGATTATAGATTGGAATTAAATATATAGAGATTTCTTCAAATTACGGTCGGATCTATAATAACCCCTTGAAATAAATATTATTAAATATTTTATGAAAAATTGATGCTATTATATCAAGATTTTGGGAATTTAGTGACCTCGGCACGCGTCCAGCCCGGACGTTTTACTTAATCTCTGAAATATCATAGCTTTTGAACTATCTTTTGGTGCAAAAATGATATTTAATATTAAAATTTGGGGGGAATCTATTTAGGGGGAATTTGGTAAGTAGCAGCCATTTCTGGTATTGTTCGCGTACCTTTTCTATTTTTCTTATTTAGATATTAATTTCGAACCAGAATCAATCTCAGAAGATTTTTGATGGGATATGTCCGAATGAAATACGCGCAACATATGAGGATTTGGCATTCGTATCTTGAGAATATTTAAAAAAATATATTGAAAGAATTAAGATTAAGGTCGAATAGAATTTTAAATAAGAAATTATCGGAAGGATATAGAGTCAAAATACGAATTTGGGATCTTGTATATTTAGATGATTCTTGAAGATATATTGAATAATATAAAATAAAAAATAGTATTTTGAGAGATTCTTAGCTAAGGAGTTGATTGAAATATATAAGAATAATACAAGAGATTTTGGATTTTTCATATTTGGAAGATTTTATGAAAATGAAAGACTATATATTTAATAGATTCTACGAATCGATTTCAAAGATATGATATTAAAATGCAAATCTTATTTTTTATATATTTGGAAGATGGCGAAAATCGTAAAGAATAAGCAAAGTCAAATATGAGAGGAATTTTAAATGAATGAATTTAAAAGAATCTAAGAAATGAATTCAGGATCGATATAAGGCGTTTGGCATAGATATATATGGAGAATTCTATATTGAGGGACCTAGGATTAAGGCGCGAAGATTTTGATCAAAGAATGAAAATAGGGATTTGGGGCTAATCTGAAAGAATTTTCTGATTCTATAGAAATGATTGAGAGGTCTAAGGAAAACGAATAATATAGGAAGGAGGATTTTGAATTTGAATATCTAGGAGATTTCAAAAATGTATTCAAAGATCTAGAATTAATATATTGGATTTTGGATTTTATCTATTTGGAGATCTCCAAGATTAATACGAAGAGATCTCGAGGAAAGGCGGCAGATTCGGCTTTGATATATCTGAAGGATCTAATAATATTTCGAAAGATTTGGGATATAGAAGAAAATTTTGGGTTTCAGGAATCTTAGCATCATAATTTATAGAATCTCTAGAGATCTGACGAATTAGAGGATTCTAAAGAATATATAAGAGGGAGGGATTGAATGAATTCTTTGAATTAAGATATATGAGAATATGCGATTCTATTTAGGATTTATTGATTTGAAGAAGATATCAGGAATACGATTTGAATTTCATTTATGAGATATATAATTTTATGATATCATCATTCCTATGATTTCTATTCAAATTTCTCAAATATTATATTATGAATTCAATTCATATCAAAGAAATCTGATATATTTCTATCTTTTATATTAGATCTCAAATAATTTCCTTTTCTGAAATATATATTCAATATATTCCGAAGAATATTCCGAAAGAACGTTCCGAAAATGCGTGCAGAATATTTTGCTAGATTTTATAAATTTGAAATAATATAGATTCAGATAATATAATATTCGAAAAAATGGAATACGGACTAAGAATCGGATCGAATTAATCCTAAAATTGAGAAATTCATATATATAGAAATCAAAATAAATGATTCATTTAGATTATTTTCATTCTTGATTCCACTCTTTCTGATAATTTAGAATATCAAAAATCTATATTTCTGATCTATTCTTAGAGGAAATTAGAATTATCTCGACGCTCAAAATATATCTAATGATCGATTCAGAAATTGATTGAAAAATTTGATAGATCACGAATATGATAATGATAGAAGACGATAATTCATTATATTAGGATATATATAAAGATTATTCTAAAATCCTTGAAAAATCGAATTCCCATAATTTTCTGGGATCAATTTCTGGACGCGCAAAATTGAAGATAAAGAGATATCATTTTTATGAAATATTAATATTCTTGATATTATTATTCAATTTCGTATATCTTAGATGATATTCTTTCTTTATCTATAGAGATCAAATATTTAGTGCGGGGATTCTCATAAAATATTCTTTTTTTTGATAAATTTCAAAATCTAATTTCTAAATAATATAAAGATATATTAAATAAATCATAGCTTGAATATATAGAGGATCGGTAAATAATATGAAGAGATCATTTCTATTCATCTCATTGACGATATTGACGTTTTTTTCAGGATATATATCCAGAAATTGCCGTCGGAGATGATATCTCTGCCCCAAGATTTTCTCTTTTTCTGCATGACGATGATCTATTTCAATGATCTTGATTGATATTCTCAGATATAGAAAAAATCTTTCATATAATCGATATCTGAGGAATCTATTAGCGATTCTCCTTTAGATAAATTATCTTGATAAGATTATAATTCTCATTGATTGAATCCAGAATTTCAGATGATAGATTCATTTTTCAGATTCAGATCTATGCATTATTATCATATATTGATTTGAATATTATCTTATAAAGATCCAGGAAATAGAGGAAATCTATCGATTGCTTTATTATAATAAATATAAATAAATTTCAATAATCCGTGGTCGGATTGAATATCGTAAATTATATATAGATTTCCGCCGCAATTCATTTTATTCTTTATGTCATCTTCTGAATTCTATGAAATTATTTCCTGAAGCTAAGATCATCATCTATTTTCCTGACCGATTGATCTCCCTGGGATTACGATATTGGGCGAATTTGATTTGGATGCCTTCTCTCTCGAAACCTAATAGCTAGAGATAAATCTATTCAAATAGCGTTCCTCCATCAATTATCAAGATATATCGCGATCTCGCATATTACGAATTCCGTTATGCCCATATCTCTAGAATAATCATTAGCAATCTAAAAAATTTTCCTCCGGAAAATATTTCTTATTTCTTTCGATATTTCGATTGATAGATATAAATCGTATCCTATATTCTTATCAGATATTCTCAATTTCTGATGATCAATCAATTAAGCATATTATGAATCTCTCCAAAATTCGATCTATCATATTCATAAATCATTTATCTATCAATCTCCTAATTTGAGGAATCATAATTATATCAATAAATTTCAATTTCTCGAAATGAATTCTTGAATTTTATCAATTCTATCGATTTTCAAGATTCGGATCTAATATCATGATTATTTAATAAATAATCAATCTTCACTTAATCATTATAAAGATATTGATTATGGAACTCATAATGATAACGAATAATTATCTATAGAATATTTCTTCATTTTGATTCTTCAAAATGATCTTCTTATGAATACGATGATCTTTCTATCATGAATTTTTAATATATTCCTATAATCGAATAAGTTTCTTTTCAATGACTGATGATTCATCTCAACTCTATATATAATCAATTCAATCAGAGAATATCCTCTTCCTATATATTAAAATGAATTCTTCATCTTTTAGATAATTCCGAATCTCTTTATATTTTCCTCAATAATATGGCGTAATCATTTACAATCATCTCGTTCGCATATATTTTTCCGATTCGTCTTTAAAACGCCTCCTGCGGGCTCCCTAAAGAGCTCTAAAACCTCGGAAATAATTTAAAATTCTAAAATCTCCGAGATTGCTGGCGGGGACGGTCCGCCAAAAAATGGCATAGATTTTTGTTCGCGCGGTCCTTGCCTCCGAGACGGTCTTCCGCGCGATATATTTCTCTTTGATTATCTGCTGCATCTCTCTTTGATTATCTACGCGGCTATTCGAATGAGCGTATAGATCTGCAAGGAAGAATCAAAATCATTTAGAATTAGCTCTGGGATCCGGCATAGTCGGCGAAGGATCTACGATATAAATTTGAAATATCTCGAGAATCTAATTGACGAAATCAATTAATTTCCTATATAATAATTATCGAGAGTTATAAAATATGAATTTCTATCGCCTAATTTAGATTAATCTTAATATTCCTACTAATCTCATATGAACTATTAAAATTCATCAAAATTTAGGATGGAAACCTTCGGGATTGCTTTCTAAATCAACGGAATGAATTAGAGGCTCTTAAATTTCTATTATCTCATATCTTTCAATTAAATTTCAAATATTCGAAATTATTGTTTATCAAATTTCTTTTTTCTATATATATATGATAAGCTCCTATATAATGAGGAAACCAAGATATGGTTTTTTCCAAAATCTGAAAATATTAGAATTGACCTATCAGCTATAACAGCGGAATATATTAATTTGAGAAAATATATTTCAGAAAATCCGATATCTAAACTAGCACGTGTTAACCGATAAATTATCAAAATTTTGGGTCCGTATCTATTATATAAATTCTGAAAAATTTTAGATTTCCGTCCCGGACCTTCGTATTCCCTCGAATCACCCCCTTTCATCGTGCGGCCTCTATATCCAATCGGGTCTTTCCGTCCCATTTATCTCTCTTAGCTTATCTTCGCGGCGATTCGAGGCAATGCATAAATCTCCGTAAAGAAATACAAGCAATCTAAAAATTCTATAAGATTTTGGTTTTCTATCCTAAATCTACGCACTCCTCCAGATAGCCGCCCTAATGATCAAAAAAGAGAAATCAAATACGCGGAATATATAAAACCGCGCGCTAATCTCGACGAAAAATCAAAATTAAAACCGCACGTGATTAAAAAAGGCCAGACTAATAGATTCTAAAGATTTTGTAGCGGCAATTCGGGAGAGCGCTTAAAGTTCCGTGAACAAATATACCCAACCTATAGATTCTAAAAGATTTTGGTTCTTCGTCCCGGGTCTACGTGCTCCTCCGAACAGCTGCTCTAATAACCAAACAGAGATAAATCACGTGGAATATATACAATCGCATATAAATCTCGACGAATAATCGGTATATAAGAGCCGCGGGCGACCAAAAACGACCAACCTGCCTAATAGATTCTGAAAGATTTCGGATCCTCGGCCAGGATCTATGCCGAGCCGCCGCGCAGATAGCCGGAGAGAGAGAGAAATTGATCGAAATCTCGGGAGATTTCGGGTCGCGCGGCCCCCCATGCAACCCGGTCTTTCCGCCTCATTTATCTTTCTTAAGCCATCTGCGAGCGCATATATCCCCGTAGATAGATATAGCCAACCTATAAATTATAAACGCTTTTGGGTCTCCGTCCCGGATCTATATTCTCCGCCGAACAGCCGCGCAGACAGCCAAAGAGACAAATAAATCACGCGGAAACCCGCTCCGGGGCGAAAGGCCGCGCGACCAAAAATCTCCGAGATTTTTGATCACGCCGCCCGCACCAAAAATCTCGAAGATTTTAGAGCCTCTAGCTTTTCTGAAGGGCTCTAAAATCTCCGAGATTCTAGAGCAACTAGAGAGCCTGCAGGAGGCGTTTTAGAGGTGACCCGGAAAGGCTAGGCCGCACGCGGTCGAAATGGCCGCAAGTGGCCGCGCCGTAATATTGAGGTATTCATCATAGGGATCCCTAAAACAAATCATATTACAATTTCGTGTCGAGTTGATCATTCGTCAAGTCGGGGAGTAGTATCGTAATTTTGGGGATAGTGTTGCAGAAGCATATAGTGTAACAGTCCAGAGCAAATTCTTCTTTTTCCATGTTGTCGTCCAAACGGCCATCCTACGCGGAGGTTTCCGTAAGCCGGGGGACCCCTCCCAAGAAGGGTCCCCTTCCTTTTTAGAAAGCTCCCATCTCATTTCATTGTTCCTCAGTCCTTGTTCAAGGATGGTACCCTTTCCTTCAGCTGTGGCTCTGAGATCCTCTGTTCTTCAAGATCATGCGATGAGCTGCCGCCTTGCGTGGGAGTAGGGCCCAGATCTGAAGGGTTCGGCACCTTGGCGGAGGATTCCGTTGCTGCGGCGCCGTAGTTCTGGACTTTCTTGGTTTGGTCCTGGTCCTCGTCCGAGTCTTCTGGCTCTGGAGGGAGCAGGCTTCGCAAGGCCATGAAAAGCATGCTGGCCAGCAGCTGCGTGACCAAAAACAAAAGGATCAAAAATCTGCGGAGGCGGCCACGGGGTGCTGGATCGTCATAGTTGAAGACCAATGCATCCCACAGCTCAATGTCATGACTTTGCACATCATACCAAACGAGCTCCACAAGCAACCACAGAAGCACACCGCGGTATATTATCATGCGCCGAAGGATCCCTTGATCGCGGCAGAGCTGAATGGGCTTGAAGCGCAGGAGGTAAACCGGTGAACAAGGGCACACACTGAACATCTGCCCGAAGGTCAACTTGGGAAGGCTGAATTTGATCATCACCAAGGTAGCCCCAACGAACACCGCTAGTGCCAGGATCAGTGGCTGCAGAGCAGAAAGCCTGGACAATGTGGCCTCTTGGACAAGATACTCCTGTGTTGCGTCAAAATTCTCCAACTCCCCTCCTAACATGCTCCATAGCAGGATACGAGCGCCATGGACCTGTGCCCGACAAACGACACATGTGCACGTGCAAGCGAGGCAGAACTGGTCCGCGATGACATAGACGGTAAGAAGAGCCTTTGCTGCCTCATCGCGCATGTGAATTCTCTCGCTGATCTGTGCTGAGATGGGCAATGCGGCTGATGCCAGTGCGGCTGCAGCATTGAGCCACTGCAAGCGCCAAGGCCTCCACTGACGCAGCGAAATTGTGAACTTGGGGACGGGATCCCACGACACCCAGTTGACGAACTCTACGTGGGGCGCCCTTCGCTCGTTCTTGTACCCTGCATACGGGTCCGCGCCCAAGTTTATTTTGCCCAACACGGGGCCCTGGTACTGCGTCTCAAAGCCATGCCTCGATGCTTCCTCTCCTTGGCAACCCAGGATCTTTTGGGACTCGGCCTGAATAGGCCTGAAATAATAATGTAGACCCCTGATTAATAAACCCCCTCCTTTTACGGGCCTTACTGTTGGGATCCGGATTATAACCCCTATTAAGGGGAGGTGGTTTATCAATTAGGGGTCTACATTACTCTTCCCAAAATCCAAATTTGGGGGGGGGAGACTTTTAGGTGGACCGGTATTGTAGTAGGAACCCCGCGGGTTTAGGGTTTAGGGTTTACGGGTTTAGGGTTTAGGGTTTAGGGATACGAACCCGTCTTAGAGGCTTCTGATGAATTTGGGTAATCCCTGCATTGAGATTTCCAAAAATTTGGGGCACCTTTTCCGGGATGCTCAATGATAGGGATGATACTAAAAATCCTGCATGACCTTAGTATACTGCAAAACCATCATTCCCAAGGTATAAGGTACCTAGGGTCATGCAGGATTTTTAGTAACCGTAGGGATGACAATGCAGTGGGCTCGATTTTGCCCCCCCCTTTTTGAGTGGAATGCTCTTGTGGCACCAGTTTTGCTGGGTTGCTGTTACTGAACTTAAATTAAGTTACCATTCTATGCGTATATACGAAATAATAGGGTTTCATTCCAATATTAATTTAGTTGTAGTTCAATAACCCTAAACCCTGATAGCAACCAAGTTTTGTGTTGGTTCACTAAGTTTCGCGGCATGCGATCAACACTTTTGAGTGGTTCTAATCTCAAGATGGTCTTGGTTTAGGGTTTAAGGGTTTAGGGTTTTACTGGAAACTCGTATAGAATCCCTAATAATGAGGGTTAAGGTTTCGGCTGCTAAGCCTCAGTAAGGCATGTGGTTGATGATTATGGAAAAATCTAAAGCCTTGCTTGTATGCAGGTTGATGATTTTAGAGAGAACTGAGGGTTCTATAGGGTTTAGGGTTTAGAGTGATTCCTGAGATTTTCTCTGCCATGTCTATGAGTTTGCCATGGCGTTTTGCCCCGCTCTTTAGAGCGGCAAATGTAGTGTTCAAGGTCGTAGACTTAATGTTTGGCCAAGCAAGGCTGATATGAGCTATAGTCTAAGCTCCTAGTATCCACCTTGATAAGCCTTATATAACCATTGTCAGGTCTACAGTAGAGAAGCTCTCAGAATTTCAAATTTCAGGCTCTCTTCGGATGCCTTATGCAAGTCGTAGCCCTGGAAGTATTGGGTTTCGATTTAAGGTTACAATAGGTTTTATGTGCGTTACAATGTAGAAATGCTTGAAGATTCAAAACGTATTCATCTTAATTGACTCAGCTAGGTCAGCTTCTATTTAGGTACCGTGTCATTAAAAAAACCCTCTCAACCCGGTATGGATGAAGAAACAATGCTAGCAGCATGTTTCAAGATGCTTTCTGTCCATGCTCTTGCATTTTGCGTTTTATTCCGAAATATGCATTGAACATTGATTGTTTTTTCCTTAGTTGGACTCCTGATAACATTGGCAGCATCCAAAATCGCACTGCCACAGGAAAGTTGCTGGAATGCGTATGAGGTATCTCTAGCTTGTTGAGTGTTTGGTGCAAATTATGCATCAAATTAGGGTCTCTTCTGTCAGACCACACAATGCTTTAAAAACCCTAGAGCTTGAACCCTTGTTCAAGTCATTGTCACGTCGCTCTATCCACAAAGACAACAGCCCCGGCAGCGCTCTAGGCTTGCCCCTCTACAATTGTTATGCGGTGCCTAGTAGTCAACAGCAGCCAATGAGCTGATGACCCTCCAGATCAGAAGAAGAGCCCGCTCGAAATCCCGCCTCCTTTAGCTGTGGCTTTTCCCTGGCGGATGGGCTGCCCCATTTCCAACTATATGGACCTCCCCTGAAGAGGATGGACCTCCCCTGAAGGGGGAAATGAGCAAGGACTGTGCTAGCCCTGGTGACCTGCTGAATCAAAAACGGCTGCATCAACGACAGGAAAATGCAAGCATGTGCATTCGCCGCTGTGCACTTGTCAGTGAGTTTCCTTTGTACCCTTGAGGGTTTGTTAGGTCCCTAAACCATGGAAATAGCCTCAAATTAAGGTATCCGGGACCCAGAACCCAAGGTTACAAACCCAAACCCTAAACCCTGAAGGACACAAACTTAAAGCTCTTAAAGTCTTTGAAGGTTTCAAGATTGTCAGACTTGAGGCATGGAGCCATTGTTTGCAGCCGTCCCCTAAACAGGTCGACAAAGAACTGTAGGGTTCAGGGTTTAGGGATTAGGTTTAGGGATTGGGGATTGGGGTTTAGGGATCAGGGTTTAGGGTTTAGGGCTCAAGGTCTACTATCTGCTGCGGAGGAAGGAGGAAATCAAGCAATGCTGACCATCCCCATTCTACGGACATTCCTAGGGCATAGGGAAGATCTGGTGAACTCTAAACCCTGAACCCTTAACCGCGGTTGTGCAAGTGCAAGACTCCCTGCATCCACACTACGTCACATTTTGAACAGCACCCCCTAAACCCTAAAACGCAAAACCCGCAAACCCTGGACCCTAACCCTATAAGCCATTAAGCCCTAAACCCTCGACCTTAACCCTAAACCCTAAGCCCTTAAGCCCAAAAAGCCAAAAAAAACAAAAACCCAAAAGCCCAAAAAGCCCAAAAGCCAAAAAACAACAAAGCCTGAAGCCTAAAACCCCCTTTCCATAACTCTTGGAGGCCCCCGCCAACTCTGGCGAGCCTCAACCCCTTCAGGTTTAGGGCTTAGGGTTTAGGGCTTAAGGTTTAGAGCTTAGGGTTTAGGGTTTAGGGTTTAGGATTTAGGGTTTAGGGCTTAGGGTTTAGGATTTAAGGCTTAGGGTTTAGGGACCCCCTGGTGCACGTGGAAGGTTGCCAACAAATAGTGGCCTCTTTTCGGGCCGTATAAATCTCAGTGGGAAACTAACAATAGGAAGCGTCTCTAAACCCTAAACCCCCCTTTCATATACCTCAAGATCTTAGGGTCTTCACGATGTTCAGTAAAGGTATCTCTAGAACCCCATAAGGTTTATGGTCTGGGGTTAGTATAGCTACATATCCTGCAAACCGGAGCTCTAAAAGTACCACCTAAACCCTGACCCCAAAGCCCGTAAACCCTAGACCCCTCAAACCTGGACACCCTAAACTTACCAAAAAACAAACCACTACAACCCCAAACCCCAAACCCTAAAATCACTACACAACACAGTTTCCATGTCATGTTCCATTTTTCCATTTGGTTCTCCATTCTCGCAAAGACCTATCCCTCCACTGGTAGTCCCTACATAACCCTAGACCCTAAACCCTAAACCCTAAACAACCCCTAAACCGTAAGCCTTAGAGGTTTAGAGTTTAGGGTCAAACCTCCCCAAGGGTGGTTATCAAAATTATGGTCACTTTCTGGGTACCCTAAATAGTAGGTGCCGTATTATAATAGGGACCCAAAAAGGCACCATAATTTTGACAACCACCCCCAAGAACCTCAACATTGTAATCTGTTTCTTTCACCGCTGCTCACAGGTAGCGAGTGCAAACCTGCGCCAGGTGCGGCTGCCGAAGCCTCGCATGGACGTCTAGGGGTGTAGGGTTTGGGGAGTGTAGATCCCTATACCTACAGTCCCCCTTTAGTAGATAGATTATGGCTTTGGGTATCTTATAATAAGATCCCCATATACCCCATAGTCTATCTACTTAAGGGGGACTATATCCCTTGTCAAAATTATGGTCCCTTGTGGAACATCCAGCATTTTCGGGGCGCATTTATCATGGGGACCCAGGGAGGGTTTATGATTTGGACTTGTTTCAAAACGCAGGTCCTGGGGTCGAACTAACAGGAGAAGGTTTTAAAACATAGGTTGGGCCGGGGGTAAACAAAAACAAGGGCCCAGTGTTCGACTAGACTGCTTTAGATTAATGCTTGAAATAATGTACTATTGGAACTATCTTCTAAGTACACCACCAATTAGGATGAGGTCGGGCAAGGTTGTTTCAGTTTGCCAGTGCCTGCAGCTTCATGCGTAATTCTATGTGGGGTCATGAATCTCCTCATGAGATTCTAACCTAACCCACCCGTGAAGCTTTCAAGCCCAAACTGGCTTGTTGGGCTAGGCAAGCCCCTAGGCCTCCGGGAGAACCTAAAGTGACCCTAAGCTATCAGAGCTAGGCGCCTTAGAAGAAACCAATAAATTGGGTCAATCCCCCCACCCAGTAATGGGTACCACACAGGACTATTGTAGGTATATTAAGGACCCATTAACTGTATAGTCCTCCTTAAGTAGATACAATATGGCTTTGGGTTTCTTATAATAAAACCCTCATATATCCCATATTCTATCTACTTAAGGGGGACTATATATTTATGCGCCATTACTGTAGGGGGGTTTGACCTAACCAATGAAAACCCAAAAGTCAAGGTCCCCGGCTCTGAGCGCGGGTTGCAATGGCCCAAGTAAAGCTAACCCGCGGTTTAGAGGTTTAGGGTTTAGAGGTTTAGAGGTTTTGGGGTTGAGGGTTTAGAGGTTTAGGGGTTTAGGGTTTAGAGGTTTAGGGGTTTAGGGTTTAGGGGTTGAGGGGTTAGGGGTTGAGGGT
>CAJNIZ010043763.1:42306-54181 GCA_905231905.1 Symbiodinium pilosum
CCATTGTTTCATTCAGGCAACCAGTCTGGGGATTTTATAGGGTTTATATGTGCGTTATAATATAGGGCTATATAGGGACAATGGACAAGAACATGGAAACTACTATTTAGGGTTTAGGTGTTAGGGTTCAGGGTTTAGGTGTTATGGCCTAAGTGTAAAAGGTTCAGGGTACTATTTGAAGAGTTGGGGTTGCTCTGGTCCAGCTTTGGACGAACAAGGCTGGGTGAAGCCACGTGGAAATTTCTCAAAATAGTTCCTATGTAATGCTTGAAGGGGACGCATACAATCCTGTACTATCCCGAGATATCTCTTAAATCCCTAATGGTCCTTTTTGAGGAAAACCACACGCGCTTGAGACGAGGGCGGTACTTTGGAACATGCACTACTTGAATATTGACAACAGATTGGGTACTGCCCCCACTCAGTAACAGTTGGATAATAACTATAATAAGGTTATATATAGCCCTTAATAGGGCCCCTAATATAGACTGTTACTGAGGGGGGGCAGTACCCTGACAACAGAGTTGTATCCAAGCATCAAGTGAACGTCCAAAGGGTTGTTTCTAGGCTCTGTGGAGAAATTACAAGGTTTGGGGCTCGGGGTTCAAGCCATAAACCCTGAGCCCTAACCATAAGCCCCAAACCCTATAGCCTAAACCATGATACATAAAATACAAGGAATCCCATACCCCAAAAACTAAAAAGAATCCTAAACCCTTAAACCCTAAACCCTAAACCCTTAAACCCTAAACCCTAAACCCTAAACCCTTAAACCCTCCCTAACATTGATCCAAGTTCAGAGTGCAGGATTCCGAGCCCCCGAATGCTAAAACCTCAGCCCTTAATCCCTGCAATGAAAGGCATGGGTTTAGGGTTTAGGGTTTAGGGTTAGAATGGAAAAGAAAATGGAAACTGCTATTATATATTGGGGTTATATAGGGATAATTGAAAAGAAAATGGAAACTGTTATTATTTATTATATATTGGGGTTATATAGGGATAATGGAAAAGAAAATGGAAACTGCTATCATATATTGGGGTTATATAGGGATAACGGAAAAGAAAATGGAAACTGCTTTAAGTCGCCTTTCAAAAGGACTTGAACTAGGCAAGTACATCATGAAAGGGTTCTAAAATATTAGTCACCTGGTCATAACTTGGCCTTTCCCTACAGAGGGCTCGCATACATGTCAAACGGAGGCCTCTCGATGCATTGAAGGGCAAGAAACTTCCAGGGTTCAGGGATTAGGGTTCCACATTCAGGGTTTGAGAAGGCTTTGAAAATCCGGGGGGGGGGGGGGCACCATGAAGGGCCCCAATATTGTGGAGCATAATCGAAATCGATCGGGGCTATATTGGTGTCTCCCTATTGCAGAAACTACCATATCTTCCAAAACCTCAAGCATGTTAGCTTGAACAGACACCTGAAAGAATGTCATCTGTGGAGCTTGGACAAATGTGAAATGTGTTCAGATGTAATGTACAGATTTTTGGGAAAACAAAGGGCATCCATGCCTGACTTGAGACACCCTCAATCCCCTATATAACCCCAATATATCATAGCAGTTTCCATTTTCTTTTCCATTATCCCTATATAACCCCAATATATAATAGCAGTTTCCATTTTCTTTTCCATTATCCCTATATTGCAGTTTCCGCTTTAGACTGCTCCTGTGCCGCCCGCCTGGCGAATCTTTGTCCAGTCTTCAAACTCCATCACTCGTTTCTGCTGCTGCAAAGCCTCCAACATCTGCAGTTCATTAGTAGTTAGGTTTGAGGGGATACCCGGAGCGTGTGTGTGTGTGTGTGTGTGTATCCTTTTCATAATGACCCTAGAAGGTACTGCGTAATTTTCAACAACCCCAACTGGAAAAACAGGAAGTTCTTTTTAACACCAAGGCGTCTTGTTTGTACCTGTCTTGTAAACATTGTGGCCGAGCCATATGGGCGTGGGAGAAAATGATGGTACTCACCACGGGAAGTTAGTTTACGGGTATGCGGTATGTTTCTGGGTGTGTTTCGGGGGTAGACCTTGGAAGTCGAAGAGGCATAGTAAGCTTGCTTCGGGGTATGTCTGTGTTTCGGGGATACGTCTCCTGCCAAACCTGAACACCCCTGAAAACACCGTGCTACCAAGCCCCTCAACCCTAAACCCCAAGCCCTTTGATCAACCGATGCATGCTCAGAACTATTTCCTGCAAGGGCCGGGTTGCTGTTCAGGCACTTCAACCAAATTACCAATTAATTAGGGGTTGGGTTAGGGTTTGTATAGGGAATTCGCACTACTTCCTGCATCTCAACGTGATGGTAAATAGATCCGCAAGCCCTACGCATACGTATAACCCCTTCAAAGGAACCTGAAGTACCCTCCCATGTGCCCTAAGCCTTAAATAAACCTTACACCTACACTCTAAACCCTAAACCCCAAACCCCCAAACCCTAAACCCCCAAACTCCTAAACCCCTAAACTCCTAAACCCCTAAACCATAAACCCCAAACCTACCCGAACCCTTTGAAGGCACCGAAGGTTCCTTAACAGCCTTCCGTAGGATTGCCGGTCCTGAAGCACTTACGCCTTCAGGAAGACCTATAACCCCCCCAAATGCGGTTTAGGGTTTGGGGGTCTAGGGTTTTAGGGTGTAGGGGTTTAGGGGTGTAAGGTTTAACACCCTTTAACTTACTAGTTGTTGGCAGGGAAGGAGTGAATATAATCTCCATATAAGCCCTACAGCATTTATTCCCTTGTTCACTACTAAGAACCAGTAGGTAAGGGGGTTATATAGGATTGTGTCAGGTTGTATAGGTCTAGGACTTATGGGATAGGGTAGGAGAGCTAACTACCTCAATAACAATTTCCTGCATAATTCAGTGGACATGAAGTCCTCGTAAAGAACTATATTCCCTAAACCCTAAACCCTAAACCCTAAACCCTATACCCGAAACCCTAAACCCTAAGTCATACACCCTAAACTTCTAATCCGTGTACCAGGGCCACCTCCCCGCTTGATCCCTCAGCATGAGGAGAACTGCCAGATGACTCTTGCTTGGAAGGTCACGGGGAAGTGGGGCAGGAAAACTGACTCCGAATAGAAAATTGGATTCACATCAGTAAGTGAACTGCATGCGGTTCCGAAGCAAAAGTCGCAACATGGTGGCCTAAATATTTAGAATACCAACTTGCGTAGCTTCGATCACACATAGGGCATATGCTTTGAAGACATGAGCATCATTCAGGTTGGTACGGCCTATACGTACTCTCAATACCCAACCTTAAGCCCTCGACCTTCTAAATCACAGACATTTACCGTTTAGGGCTCAGGGTGGTCCCAAACCCAAAATTTTTAATCCTGAGCGCTTAAGGACTTAAAACTCCCAAACGCAACCCTAGACTTTAAGCCCTAGCTCCTAGCCGATAAATGCTAGATCTACATGTTGTGTTCCCAGGGACCCAGGGAGCCCACTACCCCAGAATTAAGGAGCGCACCTCAGATCGTATCAAGGAACCTAATATCATGTAGGACATGTGTAAGTCCCTATGCGAACCCAGCTTCCACTTCTTACCTCGTATCCCTATCTAGTCCATATTATAGCCCTACAGAGTCCCATATACCCCAATAACACCTTGAAAAGGACGCTATGTATCCCCTAAATCCTAAACCCCAAAACCCTAAACCCAGAACCCAAAACCCTAAACCCCTAAACCCAAAACCCCCAAAACCCTAAACCCCCAGACCCCTAAACTCCTAAACCACACAAAGCACTCTTGAGCCCGACCTCTGCAAGATGGACCGCTGCATCAGGCCTGGCCGTGGATCTACGCTTCAAACCATGGCGCCCCCCCCCCAGGGTTTAGGGTTTGGAGTTTACGGGTTTGGATTTAGGGTTTAGGGGTTTGGGGTTTAGGGGTTTATGGGTTTAGAGGTTTAAGAAGTTAAGAGTTTACGTGTTTAGGGTTTAGGGGTTTAAGGGTTTAGGGTTTGGGGGTTTAAGGGTTCAGGGTTTGGGGTTTAGCGGTGGATACTAAAACCCCATCCCGCAGTCCCTACACGCGAGTGTTTCAGAATGTTACCTTCGAGACCTTGCGAAAATCCTAAACCCTAAGCCCAGATGAAAATTATGAATGAGTTATAGAGAGCTCCCAAAGAATTCTTTAGGCATGGGATTGTCATGGGTAATCTTAAGATTATCTGTCGATACTTACGGCTAGTTTACGCCAATGAAAGGGAACTAAGGGGGGAGTATAGGGGGGAAGTAGGGGAACCCACAGGTAAGCCCTTCTAAGAAATCTAGCTGCCCTACACCAGCCGCCTCTCAGGTAGAACCCCACCCAACACTTCTGTAAACCCAATGGAAGGGTTTAGGGTTAAGCTTCATTGGGCACAAGCGACGAAGCCCATGCGGGTCACAACCCCATATACGCCTCCTAAATATTAACCCTAAACCCCAAACACCATGGTCACACCCCAGTCCATAAACCCTCGGCCACTAGAAACCCTGAACCTCAACCCCAAGTCTGACTCCTCCCAAACCGTATACATACGGTTATATTTGTATATGACCCCAGACTAGAAACCCTCAAACCCTCAGCCTTCACCCCTAAACCCTAATAAACTTCTACTTACTGGTCATTCGTAAGGAATAAAAGGAAAATAATGCCAAATCATCCCTATATATAACTATTCCCCCCAATAATGCATGCCCTTATTCCCTACTAACCACCAGTATCCTAAAATCTATGCCCTACCCTAAACCGTAAACGCCTAAACGCCTAAACGCCTAAACCCCCTAAACCCTGAACCCTAAACCCCCCAAACCCTAAACCCCGCAAAGCCTAAACCCCCAAACCCTAAACCCCCAAACCCTAAACCCCCAAACCCTAAAATCCTAAACCCTAAACCCTAAAATCCTAAACTCTACACCCTAAACCCTAAAATCCTAAACCCCTGAATCCTGAACCCTAAACCCCTTTTCAGGCCCAAGGGCGAATGCATGTCCAGCTTGAGCTCCGGAGGTGGCGCCGCCCAGCCCAGCGCTGCGCAGTGCTTGGCCACCTTCCCCAGAAGACATCGTTTTTGGGTTTGGGATTTAGGGTTTGGGATTTAGGGTTTAGAGTTTAGGGTGTGGGGTTTGGGGTTTAGAGTTGAGGGTTTGGGATTTGGGATTTAGGTTTCGGGATTTCGGGTTTGGGATTTAGGGTTTTGGGTTTGGGGTTTGGGGCTTCGGTTCTAGCGCGTACGGTTCAGGGGTCTGTAGGGATTAGGGGTTATCCGGCTCTACGGCGAGGAAAAGGCAGGATGCCTTTTGGACAAGCATGGCGGAAGGACAGAACAGCCACGAAGGGGAAAGAGGATATGGTAGTTTCCCTCAATAGGGGGACCCCAATTAGGGACCCGCAAAAGAGTACCCCTGATTTGGGGAACTGCCCAATAGATCGAGCTCTGTACGGCTTCTCAGAGTACAGACCCAACCATTTGGTCTGAACCATGAATTTGAAACCACACCGGGTCTCTTTGGCTGCAAGTCAAGGGGACCATGGGGTCCTGCTCATGAGGGTTGTTTTGAACCCATATTGTATGGCAGGTGTCCTTTTCCGAAGGGTAATGTGCGAGCCTTCGATATCCACGGGGCAAGTGTAAGGTGTAAGCTCAAGTTTGAACGGCAGGAGGCTGAACATCTTCTTGCGGCAAATCACAACATCCATGTGTGCGTGCTGCGGGAGTGTAAGCTTGGATTTCGCACCCTGCCCGTCAGTTTAGAACCAGTGAGTATCGATGACTATGGCTACAATGGCAGTTGCGAGAATGCCAGGTGGGGATAAGGACGAAGCTATGCAGCAGCCTGCACCTTTGGGACTCAGGGCTCAGGATTTGGGGTTCAGAGAACAACAGCTACCGTGAGATCCAAAAACTTGAAGTCCAGCCCCCAGATTTGGGTCAAGGGCCTACGACCTACAGGGGGTTACTATATATAGTGGGCACAAATGTAGATCCCCCAAATACTAGAATCCTTTTGCTGGGACAGCCAAGACAGGACCCCTCGTTTCATTTGGAAGCTTCAAGAGGCTATCTAACAAACTATGGCAGGCATCATTTGACTTGTGCCAAAATGTATGCTGCATGCAGAAATATCCCATACACCTGAGTCCCTTGGACAGCCAGGTCTAGCCCTAATCCCAATTTTACATTCCAGGGCGGAAGCTGTTCATGAAATCATACAGCTAGGTCATCGGCCTCCCCCTCTGATCACTGATACTTGGCTGGCCTTTAAAGCTCTTTGTGTTACATCAATGTTTCGCCCTGATGAAACCAATCAGGGAACATGTTGAAATAGGGCAGAGGCCACCACCGGACACCAACCCCCGGCAAAAAAAAAAACTCCGAAATACAAATCCGCCACTACGCGCAAAGCTCTGAACGTCCCCCAACCACTGTCGACCTTAGGTGGACGCCCCACCCTGTAATAGTGGTATAATGAGAATATAAGAGGACCCTAAAATAATCAATATTATCCTTGTGATCACTCTCACTGGGTGGGGGTTCCACCTAATTCAGGGGGCTTAAAAGGTGGGATGAAGGCAGATGGCTTAAAGGATCTCTGGTATATTCTCTATTATGTTGGGGCTTATTTCCCATACCCCCCTAATCCCTAAACCCTAAATCCCTAAACCCTAAATCCCTAAACCCTAAACCCCTAAACCCCTAAACCCCTTCCTCTACCCCACCTTTTGAGCCCTCTGACTAATGTCTACCTCAGCTTCCAAGCTCTGCAGCAAGGCCGTGCGATCGAACCTCAATCAGAAAGAGCCCCGAAGCTTTGGGCTTTCTGGGGTTCGTAGGGACTAAGGGACTCTGTTCTAGAGGAAATGCATAGGGATTATCTTCCCTGAATTTCTACGACAAGCCCCAGTAAGTCTTGGGGTTGGGGCTTCAGCTTCGGCGTTCAGATTCAAAAGGTAGTTTCCAGAAATAGGGCAACCCCAATATAGACCCCAGAGTAACTATCAGCCTTATAAAGGGACCCCCCACAAAAATCTACCCCCAATTGTGCCAAAGCCCCATAACTTGGGATTTGCAGTTTGGGTGTGCGGGCTAGGACCCTGAACCTTAAACACTAATCCCTAAACCCTAAGCCCCTAAACCCTAAGGTCTGCAGCGTAGGGCTGATCAGTCTACAGCTGGAGCAACCCCCTTGGTTTCTGACATGCATGAACGCTGCCCAGCATCGTCTACTAGCGTGTCCATCTACTACTGCAAAGGATACCTCAAAAAAAACATGTTGTTAACACTTCATCACGTACCCTACACCCTAAACGTGTTTCTATGGTGGGCCATGGTGGGCCAAGCATGGGGTGCCAACTCTCGCAGGAAGCCCCCACCTTCAACCTTTCAGATTCCTATGATCGTTTTTTAGCCCTTAAGGGGGTACTTAAGGGCCCCATGCAGAATCGAGAAAGAACCTACCACCCCTGTGCCTTTCTTTTCTGCAGTCTAGGATTTAGAGTCTAGGGTTTTAGGTTTAGGTGACTGGCCTTTGATGGTCAGTTGTCCTCACTCCTGAACCAAACCCCCTGTCCTGGATCTCAGATCCAAATTCCCCACTCCTAAGTCTCACTGGGGGTTATATAGGGACTAAAGGAATATATTCTGTAGGGGTTATATAGGGATTTTATTCCCTTATTCCTTACTACCAACCAGTCAGAAATACCCCAACCACAGTCAAGAATTTTCCGCAACGCTGAGGGCTGCACACGCACGGCTCTACGATGCCGGCACCTGTTTCTTGGAAGCTGTGCTTGGGGATGCCTTGTGTGCAAATCCAACACTGGGTCTTCTGGTTCCCAGAAGCTTTGCATACCTGTATTCTGCCTCATCTGCATGACTCGGAGCACAGCAAGCTGCCCAACTTACTCTGACCCCCGCTTTGAAAGGGGACCCGTATCATCCTTTCATTAGCCTAAACTCTAACCCCCTCAACCCTAAACCCTTCAGAAAACTTACATCTCCCGCACCAGTCTGGCGACAAGCGCACTAGTCCTCCAAACCCCTGCACCTGGGTTGCTGTTAAGAAGTGAAATTAAGTTACCATAACGGATTCTCTCTAAACGGCGTGTAGGGGTTGTAAAGGGTTGCGTATTTGTATACACACAGGTAAAATGCGTAATGGCGCTTGCTTATGATGCAACCTTAGTTTAAGCTGCGCAACAGCAACCCAGACACCCCAAACTCCCAAACCCTGACACAAAATAGAGAGTTTCGTGAGGTTTTACATAAGTATCTGTAATTGCCGCGCTTACTGCGAGTTTTGCAGACGTGCGTGGGTCCAGCTGAAATTATCCCACCTTCAGTCATCCAGCCTCAAGGCGTTTTGATTTTTTGCCTGCCTTCTCTGCATCCCCTATCCCGCAACCTGAACCTTCAAATCCTTCTATGTAGTATGTCTGTCGTTGTTTGTTTTTGGTTGTGTTTGATGTTGTGCTTCGGCATCTTCTGGAATTTGTGTTCTGTCTATCTCGGCGTTTTCCGCGAAGGCGAAACCAATTGGAATGGCCCACAGAAAGAACGGCAGCCATGGACGAATTCTTTACTCCAGGGGCACAAGTTTGCACTTTATTTGCTGCATGTTTCTGTGTATCTCGAAGGACATGTTAGGTGGACATACTAAACCCTAAACCCTAAATATTAGTTTCCATGTTTTTGTCCATTATCCCTACATAACCCCAATAACCCTAGTATAACCCCAATATAACCCCAAAATGACCCCAATACTCTAAAACCTAAACCACGAACTTGGTACCGTGGCATAAGCAGGTCAAGCCCGAAGTGCCAGGATGCCTATAGACCAGCTCCAGAAGAGCATGTAAGCCATAGCCTAAACTCCTAGTACAGTTTAGGGTTAAACTCCTAGTATCCCCCTGAATAATCCTATACTAGTACTCTCCTACATGATCCCCTACATAGCCCTCTTTAAGGAGTTTTGATTATGGCTCATGTGAACACTGCCGGACTACGCGAGCCGGGTCCTTCCAGTGTTGCAACCTGTGATGACTGCTGTAGGAAGGTTCATGCTGTTTTGTAGTTGTCGGCGCTTTTGTCGTAGGAATGTGGCGTTTGGCAGCATTCCCTGACAATACCTTGTCCAGTTTTGTGTGTTTACTTGATTTTGCTAGTTTTGATGGCTAGGGCTTTTTGGCATCAATTCGTTCATGTTCTGAGTTCTTTACACTCTTTCGCTTGGCAGGACTTTGATTTTGGACCAGACGACCGTGATCATATCTCTGGCGATTCTTGTATTGCTTTTAATCATGGACCACCAAGATGGTTAATTGATTCGAACAACTCATTCTGGAGAAATAACAGCTTACAACAGAACATGATGGAGTGAGTAATACCGAAACTGGCGGTCAGTGATACGGTAGCCATAGCTCCAGGCCAAGCCAGATGTCGACATTAAAAAGAACACGGAGAGGCGGAGGTCCGAAATCTTGAAAAGAACTTGCTATGCTCTCCCCCCTCCACTAGTGAAAAGCACTTGAACAGCACGCGCATCAGGGTGCACCCAGGCGCGAATTCTTGTTAGTGGACCCTCTATACTTTCACGATTATTACTGCAACTGCCGCTGTTGCTACTGCTGCTGCTACTACTACCGCTACTACTATATACTGCTATTTTTTTGCTACCACTATTGGTTACCCAGCCATGCTCTGCCTCGCTCGTGCCGCGAGGCGAGCTCCAACGCCGACAGCGTGGCGTCGTGATCGCTGCCTTATAATGCTTTCCGTTGAGAAAAAAAGTAGTAGTGGTAGCGCTGGTGGTAGTGCTAGTGCTGGTGGTAGAAGTAATAGTAATATTAGTGAAAGTGAAATAACAACATAGTAGCTGTAAGAGTTTCGAGTCTAAAGATGCAGGGTTAAAGGGTAGGGGTCTGGGGGTCAAAGAGTAGGATCTAAGGACTTGAGTTGTAAGGCCTCATTTCAGGATAAAGGCCTAGTTGCTGAGTTCCCTGGCCCTAAAAAGCTTAACCTTTGCATTATACTGGGACTAGATATACCCCAAAAGGTTAAAGGTTACCTACCCAGCTACTAAGATGGCGTGGAGTCCAGGGACCATTATGGGCTAATGGACCTTAAGGGTACCTTAATCTACCCTTAATAGGGTCCTAATAGGGAATTTTAGGGTCTAATAGCCCATAGTGGGATAGAGGTTCAGGGTTCGGCCCATGGCCTACGACCCCCGACCCTTGCGACGTGACAGGAGGCCTGCAGAAGCCCTTCCATGTTGACCCAAGTTTGAGCCCCATACTGGGCAGATTAAGTGCTTTGGCTCCATGAGAGCCATAATCTAAACTCCTACTATCCCCCTTAATAGCCTTTCTAGTAGTCCCCTATATAACCCCCTTTGAGGAGTTTAGACTATCGCTCATGTGCCGGTGTATGGAATGTCCGCAAGATCAGGGCTAGCCACGTACAAAATGGCAGAGAGCAATTGGGGTCTTTGCTTGGCGAGAAGAAGCACCCCACACCATAAGCATACAAGGGAATCGGGGACTGCAATATTCGGATTTATTTCGGCCCCTATATTCAATCCCTGTTATAAACCTGAGTATATTCAAGATTGCGCTTCGATTTCATGTTGGATGTTTTCCATTTGGTTCTCCATTTGTCCTACATACCCCAGTACACCCCTGAAAATCCAAATACAAGTTTATATACCCTTTATATCCCTATATATCCCCACGTAGCCTTATAGTTAATAGCCTACATATCATTTTTGCTAGCCGAACTCCTCCTGATAGGGCATTGATATGATACGGAATCTGAACTCTTAGCAGCCCCATAGTTCAAAGCCTTGCAGCTTTTAAATTCACAGGTATGCTTTGGGTTAGGCCCCCCACCCACTAATAGTGGAATACTAGGATATATATAGAGGCCCTAATATAATTAGCATTGTCCCTAATGGTCACTATTAGTGGGTGGGGGCCCAACCTAAGGCATGCTTACAAATTTCAAATTAGAGCTAGGGTTTATGGCTCGGGTGGAGGGTTTGGGGCTGAGGGTTGGTTTGGCAATCACTATAATAAGAGCTACACTGGCTATAGTACAAATTGGGGGCTCCTTATTAAAACTCCGCCCCAGCCCTCTTATGCGGCTTTAGGGCTCTGGTTTTCCCATACTAAGCTCCACCACCCCTCGTGGCCTTGAACAGCACCAGTGGGGGCCATAGTGCATGCAAAGCATACACGATGGCTCTAGCTCCGGTGTTTGGTGGCAGTGGAAGCGTTCGCACTCACCTATGTCACAAGCCGAGAAACGCAATTTACCAGTCCATGACCTTGAGTGCGAACTTATAGATCTATTATTATAAGGGTATATGAAGAGCTATGCGGGGATATATAGGGATGCCTGAAATATCCTGACAGCAGATAGTAGCTTCCATTTTCTTTTCCATTATCCCTATAATCCCTACATAATCCCCTATATAACCCCCTTTAAGGAGTTTAGACTATAGCTCACATAGCAGCCCAGTCCCTAGACTCTACACGTCAAAGCCGGGGTAGGAACAATCACGTAGAGACATCGCTTTGGCAGTTTGGGGGTTTCAGGGTTTAGGGTTTAGGGGTTTTGGGGTTTAGGGGTTTAGGGTTTAGGGGTTTAGGGGTTTAGGTATCCCATCTTTCGCACAAGGACACTGTTTTGACTTAATACGAGGCTTCCATTCCCATAAAACGCCTCTGAAACCAGAAAGCCCCTAACATTAAGCCTCAAATCTTGACTACCTTAACCTTGACACGCCAGAATCCAAAACCCTAAGCCCTAAACTCTACACCTAAGCCCCAAACCCTACACCTAAGCCCGAGGCCCTAAACCCTAAAGCCTAA
>CAJNIZ010043764.1:18207-54180 GCA_905231905.1 Symbiodinium pilosum
CCCATGCTAGGGGCCCATGATTTCAACCTCTGATCAACCGGAACCGCCAGAGACATCGAAACTGAGCAATGGAAGAGAAGAGAAGCCAGCTGGCCTCTAAGCAACCATGTGAAACCTTCCCTGACCGCACTCCCCACCCAAGCTGCCATATAGAAGCTAGACCGGGCTTCATGCCGTTTGCGGGAGTGTGTAAAATGGGCTGCGTAAGTCCTTAAGTCATGGGCTGTGTTTCGTAACGAGGCGGCCCTGTGCTCGACGGGCGAAATGAGCCCGTGCACACTCCAGTCGCGAGAAAGGGATTTCCGGGTTCCTAGGCCCTAACTCGTCACGACTAGGCACCCTATTACCCTAAACCCTGATGTAGACCCCTGATTTATAAACCCCCACCCCAGATTAGCGATTAAATAGGGATCCTAATATTAAGGCCATTAAACGGAGGGGCTTTTTTAGTCAGGGGTCTACATCAAACCTTAAACCGGGTACTAGGAAGGCCTTGGTTCAGAGTGTTAGATTTAGTGTTTGGAATTTGGGAGTTAGAGATTAAGCTTGGGGCAGCTTGTAGTGCTTCGGACTTGGCATTTCAGTGAAATTTGGGGAAACACGCTAACACCTAAACCTTCTTCTTCTACTACTACTGCTTAGCCCATCTAGTCTTCGCAGGGTCTTCAGGGTTGAGTGTAGTTTCCTTTAATGGGGACGCCAAAATAGACCCCAAACTAATACAATCCCTTATTATAGGGATCCCTTCAAAAGTACCTTGCCAGGGTTTTTAGGGTTAAGCATTCGTTTATCATCCTTGATTTTACATGTCCAGGGTTTAGGAAGAAAGTTTAGGGCTCAGGGATATTCTGAACGATCCATGTTTAGGGTTCAGGGTAACTTTAGGGTTCAGGGTTCAGGGTAACACTTTTTTGTGGACCCTGGTTTAATAAGAACTTTAGCGGTGTAGTACTTTTGCAAGCCCAACTTAATTGCTACACATGCAAGTCCATCCCTGGCCCTGTCATGGTTTAGAGTTTTGGGTTTAGGGTTTAGGGCTTAGGGTTTAGGGTTTAGGGGTCGGGCTCTTACGTTGCGATGCCCGCTCAGATTTCATAGGGCTTCGGGACGACCAAGACCGAAGCCTAAATCCTAAACCGGGTTTAGGGTGTGGGGGCAGTATTGGTTGGATACTGCCCCCACTCAGTAGCAGTTGGATAATAGATATAATATGGTTATATATAGCCCTTAACAGGACTCCTAATATAGACTGTTACTGGGTGGGGGCAGTACCCACCCTAAACCCTTGGCAGCTTTAATCGTGTTGTATTGGGAAGGGGAGTGTAGACCCGTGGTTAATATTAGGATCCATGTTATAATCACTATTAAGGGGAGGGGGGTGATTTATCATGGGTAGGGGTTAACACGAAAGAACCACGTGCGCTGTGATTGTGAAAGCTGAAGTCTTGAAAGGATCTAGGGTTCAGAGTTTGGATGCGCAATCGTATGCTCCGGCTGTGTCATGGTGCTTCAGGCCCCCCACACTTTCTTCCTCTTGCCCACACAAGTTCGCAATGTCACGCAGCGCGTCAACCCAACAGAGGATCGTAGCATAGGTCATCATTCCTTGTCTAATATGCCTATATATCCTCTAAACGGCTCGCCACTGTACGAAACACAGAGGCTTGCACACCTCGAACTCAATCCCAAGCCGTAGGCCCTAAACCCTCAACCGTAAATCCTAAACCCTAAATCCTGAACCCTAAACTTAAACTCGAGCCTAAAGACTGAACCTTACGCCAGTGGGTGTCCTGGTGCACGGCCGCCATGTACGTAGAGTAGCTAGGTTCGATTTCCTGCCTGGTGCTTAGGAATAGGTGAATGGATGAAACCTTAACCCTTACTAGACAAAACCCGAAC
This sequence comes from Symbiodinium pilosum, assembly GCA_905231905.1. Classification (NCBI taxonomy): domain Eukaryota; class Dinophyceae; order Suessiales; family Symbiodiniaceae; genus Symbiodinium; species Symbiodinium pilosum. Next base: position 20,107 of record CAJNIZ010043764.1, read on the forward strand.
TAGTATTAAGTGGATAAGGAAGGAAATTCCTCAAGGGTAAATAGGAATTAAAGATAGAGAGATCCATTCCCCCATTCCCTAGGAAGCAACAGGCAGCTTCTGAAAGGGGGGCAGTCAGGGTGGAAAGCTAGAGTGAGCTTGAACAGATTATTCGGGTCATTCGCAGTTGAAAGCTCTATACTTCTCACGCAAGGTTACCTAACCCTACACCCACAATGCCAAACCTTCAACCCTATCAAACCCTAAACCTTTAATCCCTAAATCCTCAAGGTCCCCGACCGACCCATTCCCCACCCAAACAGCGGATATTGCCCCGTTATTTGGATAGTTTTCAAAAGTAGGGTCCCATTTTGGTGCCCCTACATTACATGCTAGGTGCCGTAGTATAATCTATAACCAACAAAAGCCGATGATTTTGAGATCAAGCCGATGAGTGGTATTTAAGGTTTTAGGGGTTCCCCTATAACTCCCCCCCCTCGCTTCCTGACTGATTAGCCCTGATTATCCTCTAATTGTATTTAGGGGGAGCCCAGAAAGGGTAGCATTGCGTGTAGTAGCGTTGGCTTATTTCCAGTACTTGGGGCTGGAGGGTTCATTTTCAGGGGTGGCCAGTAGGGAAGAGAGTAATAATCCCTACACAGGCTCCCGTTTAAGCCACAATACTTGTATTTGGCATGTTCTTCCGTATTCTTTTACTCCCTGCTAGTCACATGTACTTTTGTAATGCAAGTAGACATTATGTTGGATAACTCAGCCTTTCCCATACTGCAAGTTTCTTGTCCATCCCAATATTATAACCAATTCGCGGAAGGTAAGAGTATCCTTCGTATACAATACAACATTAGATATACCTCATGTGATCTCGGTGTCTAATTGAATCTGTCGCAAATCTATACCGTGGTTCATGCCCCAGCATTGATTCCATGAGAGACGCCTGCAAGGATTATCGTATGCCCAAGCCTTCATGCCAAAAAACCCTGGAATCCCTGCACCCAAGTAAGTCCAAACCTCTCAACTATGGTCCTAACTATGGACCCTTACTTGAATTGATCGACTTTTACAGGGTAAATAGTAGCTATAAGGGAGCACAGGCTGGAAAAAAACAAGAGTTTCCGATCGACGCCCTGAGTCCTAAAGCCTAAACCTTACATCCGGAAGCCTACACCATAAACCCTAAACCAGGCCTAAACCCCTTACCCCTAAATCCCTAAAGTCCTAAACCCTAGACCCTGAATCTCCCCCCACTTCACGCTTGATTACAGCTCGACAGCTCAGCTGCTCTGACCTAGCATGGCCTTTTGGAAAAGCCCGTGCTCTGAATGGGTTTAGTTTGTGGAAAATGGCTGAGGGCTTAGGGTTTAAGGGTTTGGGATTCTGAATGGGTTGAGTATATAGGTTTTAGGGTTTGGGTTGTTTGAGATTAGGGTTTGGGGTTTTGGACTTTAGGGTGTAGGGGTCATACAACTTGCGCAGGGTTCATCTCTAGAGTTCTGTGCAGCTTTTCAGGCGGCTTCCTTTTTCATTTCTCCGTGGGACTTAGGACCTTAGACCCTTAACCCTTCGTGATTCCCTTATGTTCCTACTATATGTACCTAAAGGTTAACCCTTAGTAGGGGTCCTAAGTGCCACGTAGATTTTTTGCCGTATGCAATGTGCATTTTCCGGGGCTGGTGGGTTGAACCCTAAGCCTTAATCCTTAAACCCTAATCCCTGAACCCTCAACCCCAATCCCTAAACCCCAACCCCTAAACCCTAAACTCTAAACATTAAATTCTAATCCTAAACCGGCAACCCTAGGGTTGAGGGATTTAGGACTGCATCGTGTTCTCCAGGGTTTGTTCGTGGTGCATGGCACGAGTTCCTGCCTTCCTCTCAAGAGAAGCGGTTTAGGCTTTAGGGGTTTAGGGTTTAAGGATTCAGGGTTTTGGGTTTAGGGGCTTCGGGGCTTAGGAGTTTAGGGTGTATAGGGTTTAGGGGCTTAGGGACTCTACATAGCGCATGGAATCTCTCCGTATCCCTGCTATCTTGAAGTAAGTCTCTTTGGCGATAAAAAGGAGCCAGGAGGGTGGCAGTTTAGGGTTTAGGGGTTAGGGGTTTAGGGCTTGCATCATCTTCTGTTGTCTGAAGCCCAAAACTTTGACCCTTAGGTCCTCATCACCCAATCCCAGACCTTAAGCCCCAAACACTTAGCTTACACACCCTTAGTCCCCTTGGGGGCCACACATTTCTCGCAAAACTGCTTCATACCAAACAGGAAACAGGGTAGTCTGGCCCTGCGACGGTAGAACAGCAAAATCAAAGCCCTAAGCCCCACATGGGAGAATGCCGGGCCACCGTGAAGCGGATTGATCAGGTTCTAGGGCTTAGCGTATAGGGTCTAGGGTTTAGGTTTTAGGTTTTAGGGCTTAGCGTATAAACCCTGAGCCCCAATTAAACCCCAAAACCCTGAGCCCCAAACCCTCAAGCCCAGAAAAATAGAACTTGTCTCTAGGGCTTAGGGTCCAAAAGCAGGACGCAAAACCTGCCCAAAACTCAGGACATGAAGCCTGTACAATACCTGTAAACCTTTAACCCGGCTCCTACAGGGTTTGGGTACCCTAAACCCCAAACCCCTAAACCCCTAAACCCTAAACCCCGTTTCAACGTTTCAGGGTTGCTCCCTGGAGTGATAGAAGAAATCGCAGAAATTTAAAGGATTTAAGGTTTTAGGTTTTCAGGTAATAGGGTTTAGGGTTTGAGGGTGTAGGGCTTGGGGTTTAGGGTGTAGGGCTTGGGGTTTAGGGTTTAGGGCTTGGGGTTTAAGGGTTTAGAGTTGAATACATTATGGTTTGAGCTCAGTCCGCGTGCCCTAGGCATACAGTAGCTTAGGAAAAGTGATTGGCGCAAAATTTCCTTCATGAGCAGTACTTCAAGGGATTACATTCCGGGGTCCGGGTAAATTGTCACATTGCAGCCGAAGGTATATGCAATTTTTTTGGAAAGCCCCACCTTGACACGCTGCGCAGGCCGCGTCGCCAGGTCCCAAGGCTTGCAAGAAGAATCAAACAACACGGAAGGCAGCGTGGGCTGCATGCATTGTTTGCAGGCTGCGCAAATTAACGGACACCTAGTAGCCGCGAAGCAGGTTTCGGGGTAGAGCAAGCGATTACCGTCGATAAAACACCCACCCTTGGCTTGCACGCCATCGGCAAGGCCGCAAATCATGATTGTTTCCAAAAACCAGATAGTAGTAGTTTGCATTTTTTCCATTCTCCCAATATTAGTCCAATAGCCGATTTTAAGCCCTAAAGCCATGACGGCCTGGAGCAAGGGCGTGAAATGAAATACAGGACCAGCACCCAGGAAAGCCATTGCGTGCGTTCAACATCGCTGGTGGCGATTTTGGGCATGGGCTACTCATACTCACGGGGTTGCACAGATGCGCTCAAGACACGGAACTTGAGGCCGGGCTGGCCTTGCATTTCGGTATACGCCGTATGGTAATTGGGAGTTTCCCAAAATTAGGCGTACCATTTGGGGGGTCCCTATAATAAGGACTATAGTATTTTGGGGTCTATATTGGGGTCCTCCTATTTAGGGAAACTACCCATTAAATTATGGTAACTTCCATTGCATGCCATTATGTACAGTATAGGCTCTGACCCCAAAGACACAGTTCCCAATGTTTTGTTCGTTTGTCGGACACATTTATTATGAACCGGTTAAACGAAAGAGTTCTTTGACTACGCCAGAATACCAATCGGTTTCTCAATTTTCTTTCCGGCAAAATTTGGGGATCTACTTGATCAACCCATCCATATTTGAAGATGCCCGCAGATCAATACATGAAGTAAGTTTTGAAATGTGGTATTTCCCCCTGCACCACAAACCCTTCAAGAAGCAAACCTGAAACCTTGAAAGCCCTAAAACCTTTGCCCCGTAGTGCATGCGTTTTGGCTCCAAGCACGTCTCCCGTTGCCCGTTCTATGTCTTCATAAGCAACACAATGACCATACTTCATCATGCAGTATGACTGCCTTCCCATGCTACATGGTAATTTGTTCTGGTTGTTCCTTTGATTGTGCCACTTTCGTTGTTGGGTTCTAATCATTTTGTTTGCCGTATGGTGCCAATGAATGTTTTTACTGTTCTCATGTCGTTATGAAAAGGGAAAAGCTTTGAACTGCGACCCGGCTTTGAAGCCGTGGGATTTCCAGACCTGAAACGCGGGCACCACGGCAATCATCAAAACAAATAGTGGATCGTTGCAGCAGCAGCAACAACCGCAGCAGCAGCAACAACAACAACTTGATTCAACGTAGCACTAGCAAAAGCAATGGCACTTTTATCATGTAGGTTTTGAAAGCGATGTTGGTGGTTGAGGCATTTTGCTTTATAGCATGCCGCATGAAGGGATGTAGGTGGTGCAGAAAGGCGTTGGTTCTGATCCTTGTGTCGTATTTCAGGGTTGTGACTAGCATGTGTGCATTGCGGTGGGACTATTCGGCCTCTGATTTGGGTACCTTACTTAGAGTAATGGGGGCACTTCCATCCTTAGCCCCTGAAAACCCTGAACCTTTAGGGTATGGTCTGGAAGTTGTGGACACTTTTTTCGTTCAGACAACAGCTTCATAATCGTGAACTTCTTCCTAATTTTCAGCGACGCAGGCTTGGGCGGCAAGGTTTGCAGGCTGGGGTGTAACCCAGACCCGCGATTAATGCCCCCATTCATTCACAGTTGAATAATAAATATAGGGTTTAGGATTTTAGGGGTCTAGGGGTTTAGGGTTTAGTGGCTTTAGGGGTTTAGGGTTTAGGGATTTAAGTTGGGTCCTGCCCCCCACCCATTAACAGTCTATATCAGGGGTCATATTAAGGGCAATATATAACCATACTATATTTATTATCCAACTGTTAACGTCTAAGGTTGGAAGTATGGGCCCCTAATATGGGCCCTTAGGCCTTTTAGGGGGATTCTGGGGACCCTTAAGGGTACATATAGGGTATATAGTAGGTATATAAGGATCCCAGGGTTAAGGGCCCATACTAGGGGCCCATGGTTTCAACCTTGGATAATGAGTGGGGGCAGTACCCAAGATTTAAGGCTCGAGGCAAGGATCGAGGTCTCCCCCATTCCGGTGGTATGACACATGGGGGTTTTCCCAAAATGAAGGGTACCTTTAAGGGGGATATAGGGGTGGTATAGGGTTATATAGAGTTATACAGGGTTTAGGATTTAGGGTTTAGGATTTAGGTGGTTTCCCAAAATTAGGGGTACCTTTTTGGGGGTCCCAATATCAAGGATTATAGTATTTTTGGGTCCATATTGGGGTCCCCTTATTTTGGGAAACTACCACATTGCTATTGTTGTACGATTGCGCTGTTTGGGGGATGTTGGATGCTAGGAGGATCTGGGGGTAAGGGGGGGTACCCAACCTAAACCCCTAAACCCTAAACCCCGAAAATCCCTAAAGCCCCTAAACCCCTAGACCCCTAAAACCCTAAACCCCATATTTATTATCCAAGTCATGAATTTGCGCCAGATCCGCTACAGCTGCCGAGTTGAAGTCTTGGGTGAAGCTGGCCCTAAACTGGGTTGCTGTTAAGGAACTTAGGTATATATATATAGTAAATACTAGGGGTTTCCCCAATATAGTAACTTAATTTAAGTTCCTTAACAGCAACCCAGTAAAATCTTTACCGTTGAGAAAGCGTGTAGGGAATGGGAATGACATGTTTCGCTTTGGGAAGCGAGAGGCCCTCAACCACAAACATGATTGTCAAATTAATCTTGCTGGTGCCATGCGATGGCTATACAAGGAGGATACATTGGCAACACGCTGACAATAAAATCGCGGAAGCGTGACAAAAGAACCCCACGTTGACTGCAATATTGCCCTTACCCGGATTCTCTTTTAGTCAAAACTTTGATAAGCCGCCTTACCCCGATATTGATCCCCAAAGCTAGGAAAATCCCAAACTTACGAGAACACAGATCCAGTGAAATACGGGAACAGATGAAGGCTGATTCGGGCGGTATCGGGATCTTCTTTGATACTCTATCTGGACCCATGTAGGTTCCCGTAATTCGATTCCGTTTCCGATCTCCTCCAAACTTGGAAAATTTGATACATAGCTTCGGGTGCAAAGCATTAGCGTCCACAATCTGGTACCAGTCCTGCAGTAGGTTTTGAATTGTTGTCTTACAAACATGCATGAGGGCTTGACAGTCAGCTCCCAACCTTGGCTACCGCAGGTGCCTTCGAATGGGGAGGTTTCCATGCCTGGATGGGGCACATCTCGTCCCTCAGCCGCTCACCCGCTTGGATCTCCCAAGCACGGTTCCATAGGACCCTAGGGCTCCAAAATTATGATCCCTCTTGGGATCCCTATTATAATACGGCACCTAATATTAAGGGTACCCAAAAAGGGACAATGATTATGACAACCGCCTAGGACCACCAAATGCTTGGACTCAGATCTTATCTTCTCATGCTTGACAGCTGCAGTGCTGCAGAGAAAGATGAGCTGATGTGCAGTCGCGACCCATTGCATGCAGAAAGCACATTTCACGGATGTTGTTGTAAGGGGCCTTGCGTGAGGGGGTTGCCGCCCCCATGCTGCGGGACCTGATACTGCAGAAAACCCTAAACCCCTAAACCCTTAAACCTTGAACCCTAAACCCTATGGGTGTTGCGATTCGTTCCAGCCACTGCCGGCCTGTGCTCTCCCAGCGGGGCCCTGCCCGCGGCCACAGCCACCATGGCAGAAGAGTGCTGCGGATATCCTTGCCCAGCCTGCTACAAATCATTGGCCATTGCAATTGTTCTTTGCCTGGCCTCGTTCCGGCTCTCCCCTTGTGTTTTTCTACTGTTTGCGTGTTTCCTCCTTGAAGGTCTTGCTCACGATTCGCAGCTCTTACTCTTACAGCTGGCATCCGTTTGCGTGTGTCAAGCTTTGCATTCCTTCTGCGCCTTCCTGCTTTCCCTTGCAAGTCAGCCAGGAGCGCTGGCTTGGACAGTCTACATGCATATGGTGCTTGTTGGGGATTTTACCGTCGATGACACCACATGCGAAACCTCATACCATCCAAGAATTGGCCCAATGTCGTCACGACACAGAAGAAGATCCCTGGATCGTCCTGTGTTGGCCGTGACTCAGCAATTTCAGACAGCTGCAAGAAGGGCACCCGCAGACCTGTCAGTCTTGCTTTTCACAGATGGGTTTCTGCCTGACATTGCCTTCATGTCGCAGCAAGCAAAGTTGCCTCAAAGCCCATTTGCTTCACGCCCTGATGTGCCAAAACCCTACTCCCACAAATCCCGAACCCATAAACGGATGCAGCAATTGCCCGCCTGAATCCTCTCAACTGCGGCTGCTAGCAAGGCACCAGTGCGGGATTTGGCGTTGGGGTGTCCAATGTTCTTCGAGATGTACGAACCCTACACCCTATTCCTTAAATCCGAAACTTCCCTCAAGTGTTTAGCAGCGACGGAAAGCGCGCATCAAGAAACCAAGAGCACCGACCCCAGCTTCCGTTTCTAAGCGTGCCTGATCTGCCGGGTACTTTTCTGCGAGTAAACAGGTCATAGCACGACCCAAGATTTCTCCGACCCTCCCAGCATCAATGCCACATAGCTCATCTTGGGAAGGTCCAGATGCGACATCAATGATCTTTGTTTCCGATTCCTGAACCATACAATTCCTTGGAAAAATCTTTCATCAACCACCATTTGACCTTGGCCTATGGAAGGTAGCAAAAAAAGGAGTCCTGCTTGGAATGTAGTGGCTTTAGGCCTTTTGAGGCTTTAGAGATCTAAGACGCATTGTACAGTATGGGGCTTGCAGATTTAGGTCTTCAGGGGGTTGGAGTTTGGGGGCAAGAGTCCTCAGATTCGGGTCTTGTGGAATGCTCGTGGCAGCAAGCTGCTGCAGGCAAAAAGAACCAGCCAAGATGAGGTTTCGTGGGTTGGCATAGGGTTTGGCGTTTAGGACTCAGGCTCAAAGTTGTCGGGCCCAAAAATGGACGTGGATTAGGGTTTAGGGTTTAGGGTATTCAGCGAGTTGCAGAACTTGAGGCGACCCTTCATGTCCTCATCTCGCAGCAAACAAAGCTACCTCAAAGCCCATTTGTTTCACGCCCTCATGTGCCAAAACCCTGTTCCCACAAATCCCGAACTCATAAACCGATGCAGCAATTGCCTGCCTGAATCCTTTCAACTGCGGCTGCTACCAAGGCACCAGTGTGGGATTTGGCGTTAGGGTGTCTAATGTTCTTCGAGATGTACCAACCATACACCCTATTCGTTTCGATGCTGCAAGATGTGACCGTTTGCTTTTCGCAAAGTGTGAGGGCCTTGGGTTTGCAGTTGAAAGTCTACGACCCGAAATCTGTTTCCGGTTCAGAAGCCAAAAAGCACCTTAAGCTCATACCACGACGCTGTGAGCCCAGATGCATGAGAAGAAATCCGTCTCATGAGCATTTAGCCCCAAAGGTGCACCCAAACACGGCATGCCGCAGGCTCCAACATAACATCTGAATAAATCATGTTGCATTTGTGTGGAACATGGGTGCCCGCAAGATTCTCATGGGGAGGCAAAGCTTTGGAAGTTCCATTTTCCTGCGCCTCTCCCCCTTTAGCGTCGGGGATAATCCTGCTTTCAAGACCAAAAGGCACTTTCTGCCTTGAGATGAGTGCGTTATCCAGAATCAATGTTTACAAGGGTGCGGGGACAGCCTTGCTTGTGCTAGCCTTAGCAGACTGCAAGCGCAAGGGTGTTTTCAGTGCGACCTAACCCACAACTTGCACGGTCTTGCTAACCTAAATCAAAAAGTCTGAGTGCTGCACTGCCCATGTTTTGCATGGCCGCAGTAAGTGCGGCTAGGAGCATGCTGTGCCAAAACAGTTCCAGACAAAATGCGACAACAAGCAAGAAACTCCAAGGCCGTTAGTTCAACCGGGACTTCGAAGGCGGCCGATGGAAACACAACGGGTTGCAGGTAAAGATGTATTTCCAACCAACAGGCGACCTGCTGGATTTGGGGTTTAAGGCTTAATGCGGGATTTTTTGGAACCGTTGGAAGCGTTTTTTCCACGCTACCTTCCAGGCACGACTACGCAAATGTTTGGGCAAACTGATGTCTGGGACGTTTCAAGCCAAAACTTCATAAGTTGTTGATAAGATCAGGTACCACCTGCAGGAATGCGTTGGGAGCGTCGCGGAGAAGATATTGAAACTGCTCCTGAAGCTTTCTGACCTTTAAACCCCTAAACCCTATTAACCCTACACCCTATAAGCCCTAAACTCTATACACCCTAAACTCTATAAACCCCAAACCCTATAAACCCTACACCCTCTAAACCCATGGGATCTGCTGGCCATGCCTTGGGAGGCTTTTTGCAAATCCTTAATCTAGGTACCCCAGTAGTACCCTTTTGCCCTTTTTGCTTGGGGGTACCCTTATTCTGTAGGGTTTACTGGGGAACCTAGTAAAAGGCTCGGGGTCAAGGGCTTAAGATTTAGGAGTTGCACTGGAAGGGCAAATGGTTGAAGGCGAGCCGGCAGTCTGAGAAATGGATGAGTGATCATCCACTTACTTGAGCACCTGCCGTGCGCCTGCATCTGCCGGTTTCCTTGCAATTGATAGTTTCTGCCAGCCCCCTGCCCCGCCACACTCCACAACCCTGATCCTAAACCCTACGCCTGCATGGGCCTGCGCCTTTCCATTTGTTCAACCCTAAATCCAATAGTGACTAAGTAGGGTGGTGGGGTTTCGGTTTTGGATTTTACGAAGTACAGATGGGAAACGCACAACAGTTGTTAATACCCGCCTCCAGGCAAAGAATAAGATGAGGCTAGCGCTACTCTGCCTCATTTCTGTTTGAGCTTGCCTTGTCAACGGTTTTGTGTGAGGGGTGCTGGTCTATGGATGTATGCCCAAAGCCGCCCGTGCGTTCCTGGACCCCAGCAGCAACACTTCAGAGCCTTGGCCGTAGGCTTGTGCCAGAGGGTTTCTGGTCTGGGGGAGCTTCAAGAATGGTCTCATGGCCTGGCTACAGCTTCCAGCCTCCTCTTCAGAGGTTTAGGGGTTCAGGGGATAGTGTTTTTAGGGACACGAAGCCTTGAACTCCAGATGCAATTAGCATCGATCCTGTGCCATTGCCCGGCTTGCAGGACGTCGCAGTAGGCTTTGCAAAGTTAAGCCTAGCAAAGTCTGCGGCGCAGCCCTGCTTCGTGAAGGGTCTTGGCGAGTCTCTTTGCTATATGAGTGGGATTGGGGGCCTCCATGCGAATTCCATAGCCTTGATCCCCGAACATTCCTAAGCTCCAGCATCTAATTGCCAAACCCATTCTGTCCGCTTAATATCTTTGACCTCAATTTCCTAGGCCCTTCATCTACCCTCTATATATCCTAAATAGGACCATCTACCCCGTCTGAAATGGTACAAGGAGGGTACTGGCTGATACAACCATTATGCAATTCCAGGACACGGCTTGGCTGTGGGGTTTCAGCGCCTCGCAGCTTCGTGCTCAAAGGTGAAAAGTTTGTGTGGGGCAAGGTTTGCTGAATTTCAACATCCATTTCCTCAAGTGTCAAAGCCAACATTATCCCTGATTCTAAACAGTCCCAGACGGGACCCATGCGACTGCGAATTCAGCGAATTCAGTGCCACCTTCGCTAAGCAAACTCGCTTGCCTGCAAGGTCTTCTTGGGCCACCCGGATTGCCTGCAAAGAAACAACCGCCGTTAGCACCTCTTGCCTGGTGTGGTTTGGGTTGAATTTGAAGCTTTGGCGTACAGGCATCTCCCCATCAGCATCTGTTTGGTTTGGCCAAGCACGCCAGGCTCTCAACGCACTTACGTCCACTTACCATCCGCAGCCGCATGCAACGGCAAGATTGTGTAAGTGAGGGTTTGTCTGAACTTGGAACTGTTGTTGGGCCGCACTCGAGCTATCATGTCTGAGCGCCACGTCTTCAACCTTGAACTTCATTTAGGCTGATGCGATTGATAGCGCGGAGCCTCAGTAGTCCTCACGAAGAATACGCCATCTTTCCCTAAGCCTTAGCCCTTCTGTGTCTCTACGCCTTGATATTTCTCATCGGACAACTGGCTGAATGCAGCTCGTGGTCGCCTCAGGTGCAATCTTCTGTCGATCTCAGTCATGGTATACATAGGCATGTGGGCGCACCGTTGGCAGATGGCATCCGTGGAATGTGTCCAGCAGAACATTCTCGGCCTGTGATTGTGCGATTGTGGCAGAGCTAGGAAGTATATGAAGCCATGTTTCCATGGACAAAGCAGTGGTAGGGGCACTTGCCCTTGCATTTCGCATTGTGCCAAGCGTGCTCCGGTCTTGTTTGCGCATCGTTGCTGTGATGGTGGCATGGCACGATCCACCTGCCGCATGAATGCCCGGGCACCATTGTACCCATCCAAGAACACATACGCCACATCGATTTCACCAGTGGGAAGTGTGGAGTCTTGGTCACGCTGTCTGAGAATGGCATGCAGTGTGTAAAACATGCTGACGCGCAATATGCTCTATGACTCTATGTCTTGTCACTTTCCTGTGCACATGCGACCTGGCGTGGTCAACATCCAGAATGCACACGCCGAAGTCAGAAACACAGCGAAATGCCGCTAGTCTAGTCGCACGCTAGGTTGTGTAAGCAGCTTTCTGGTGCATCAGTGGGTGATGGACTCTTGCCGCTTTGAAGCCGAATGTTCACATCATGGCAGCCTACAGGTGTCCACCAATACTGAGACAAGTCCTTCAAACTCACCAAGGTGCAGGGGATGGGCCTTGGGGAGTGATACTCCGTGTTGGAGCTGCCTGTGTAACAGTCCCAGGCGTCTGGGTTCACGCGAGGCTGTTGGTAGTCACTCTGATCTGATAGCCTTGTGCAGTCAGAAGCACCTCTGAGCTGTACCTACACCCTAAAAGTAGGTAGAATAACAGCCCAAAAGGCCATTATGTTACATACTTTTGGGGTTCCGGTAGGTACTCACCCTGAAACCTAAGATAGCTTGCCCATGCTCAGGGAACTGGGTGGCCCTGTTGGTTGCATTTGTCTCAGAAGAGCAGACGGATCCAATGGCGTACGCAGCAAACCAACTCAGACAAGCCTCGAACAGCCAATCCTGTGTTGCTATTGATATTAGTGTTGGCTGCCGGCGCTGGCCACAACGTGATATGCAACAGGGCTCGAATGATCGTGACCTGCGTATGTTAGCCGTTGACGTCAGTATCCTCTCATTCAGCCCATTGCTGTGCTTCTGGCACCTTTGGATTCGGCAGCCTTGAAGCCTGCAGTACTCCCTCGTGGATACCATTCGCACCCGACCAATCGGACAGCCAGCACAGGCTGTTTTTCGAAGGCTGCTGCGAATGGGCGAGGGTCGGTTCATTGGGGAAGCTTTGCAGCAGTGCCAGACATTTGGGTTCAACCACAGCCAGCAGCACGCGACTTCCCGCTGGACATCGTCAGCCCTCATGACTCTGAAATCTCGTGGCCTGCCAAAGCGTGGTGACTTTCGAGCCGCTTCCCTATCCAGCCCTGTGAGACTGCACATATCACGTGGTTTGTCGCCCAAATTCCATGACCAGACGCGGACAAGACTAGATCCAACTACCCACCCCCTATTCAGGCCTATGCACCCACTACAGGGATTCTATATCTCCGAGTAAGGGTACTGGGAGGTCTTGGAATTGTGGGAACTTCTGGCCCTAAGCCCCACACTATAAGGAGACCCCAAACCCTACGCTGGCCTTACACCCGACCAGCCCTGGTAAAAGCCAAAGCTAAGCCTTATACCCCTGTGCGCTTAAATGTAAGATCCCTAAACCCTAACATTCAACGACGTGAGCCACGGGACATGATGTGGCAGCACCGGTCTCGTGTATGGCAGGCGCAGGACGAGCGGCCCGGCACATTTTGCAATTGCAGTGTTGTGAGACAGAAGCGCTCTTGAGATCACTCCAAGACTCTCGGCACAGGAACGGGACTGAGGAACCCATTAAATGTTCGGGCTGGCCAATTGGAGAGCAAGGTTTAGAAGCTTTTGGACCAGATTGATCTTCAACCCCTCGCCTTGCTAGCCCCTACACTCATGCTAGGTAGGCATTTCATGGCGTGTTATGCGCTACCACGTCACGTTGCAACTTCAAGAGTCGGTGACATGTTATTTTTCGCGGAAGACGACATGTGTTTTTTTCACTTGAAGCACGTGTTATGCTGGAAGTGATGCACCTGTCGCACAATTTGGACGTGAAAGCGCGGATGTGGTTTATACTGTGAAATCAGTGCGTGATCAACAAAATCCGTTTTAACCGGCCCGGGCGTTAGCGTTGAAAGCCTACCTAGCCACTCATGGACCCTGAGCCCTTGGAAATGATGCCCTAAACTCAAGAAACATGGTCTTTGAACCTTTTGTCCGACGCCGCCTGGAGCTACACCACGCCATCAATGAAGCTCCGCTTGTCGCCGCAAATTTCGAACGTCCTGCTGCTTTTGAAACCAACGACGCAAAATTCTAAGCATCCGGCTTGGTTCACCTAGACCTTGAACCATTGATTTGAAATCCTAACCATGCCTTGAACATGCAATCTTGCATCTTCAAGCCTTGAATGCTAACCTCTTGACCCTACTCCCCAAAGCCCCGAACTCGAATCGCAACCCTGATGGGAAGATCTTGGATCCCAACCCCTGAGACCTGATTTGGGAGCCGTGAGAGCTCCTTTTTGGGACCTTGCTGTGCTTTGAGAAAGCTTGAGGCGGAGAGCCGAAATTCAACAAAGCTTTGAATTCGGCCCTTCCCCACCCTTAAGCCTTACCCCAGAGCCGCGAGACGTAAAAAAGTGCTCGCATGCAGCTTTTAGAGTTTACAGGCTCATAGAGGCCCAAGGGCTGGCAAAAATCTATTGCATTTGGTTCTTGCCACTTTCTGGGAACTGCTGAAACACAGAGCCACCTGAATCTCTCCGCCCCCCCTCCTGCAATGTTTCCTTCAGGTAAAGGGTGGTTCAGGTGCTAGTTTGAAACTGGCTGCCCATGCTCAGAAATCAGAATGGCCAGGATTGAAGGCAGGGGGTGTATCCCAATACCTTCTTTGGAGACGTCTGATAGGTTCAAAGGCTTGCACAAACTGGGTGGATGCAGAAGGGCGTTGGAAGTTATTGTCCTAGTGAGATTCAGTCAAGGTAGTTGTAAGCATGTAATCTTGTATACTGCATCCCTGTTATTGTTGATGTAACGCTAGGCAGCCGATGTGAGATGTGAGCCATTCTAAAGGTCGTTATCTTGTGATAGCGCGACCATAGCAGAACTGACAGCAAGAGTATCAGGAGCAAGGTATGCAGCCAGCACAGCAATCACGAGGCTAGTTCTAAGATTCGAACATTGACAGTATCACTCCTAATCTGGTCGCACAAGCTTAAACCCTAAACCGCCTAAACTTCATAGGCCGCTAGAATGGCCAAAGGTCCTTCCTAGGGCTTAGAGTTTACGGTTTAGGGCCTTCCCTCTGACAAGATTCTTAAGGGCTGATTCCGACAGAATCTTTTGTAAAGCAGTTTGATTTCAGAGAGATGCTGTCAGTCCAGTTTCATCGACAGCTCTTGCACGATCAAGGCTTACCCTAGGCCCCAGGGTCGAAACGCTCAAATCCTGTGCCTTGAGAATTAATTTCAGGTAGAGGGTTAGAATGACCCTGCAACAGTGGCCCACGTTTTGGAAGCCCCCAAACACTTTAAACCACCCTTAACCCTAAGCCCTAAACCTGGCACCCTCATTCCGAGCGCTGGCTGAGCGGAACACTTCTTGTCATCGTCTACCTAGCCCAGAGGGGTCCAAGTACCCAATAATTAGGCGGCATTTGAAAGTTGGATTTAAGGTTTAGGGTTTACGGTGTTTGGGGGCTTCGGGTGTAGGGTTTACGGACTTAGTTTTTGGGGTAGTCATAGCACAGCCTTTTGGTAATCGTAGTAAAGGTTTTAGGTGTGTATATGATTATTATGTACTTGGACCCTTAGGGAAAGCCATGACCCGGCAGGGTATCCGAAGGCGGGAGAATGTTGGTATATGAGCTACAATCTAAACTCCTAAAAGGGGCTTATAAAGGGGACTATGAAAGGGGTTAGTAAGAGGGATACGAGGAGATTAGACTATAGCTCATATGTTGGTTGTCAGAGATGCAGATTCTCACATTCTGCGTCAGTCTTAGGAACTTGTTATATTTTTTGGCGTATGGATTCACGTATATCGCTGCAAAAAAGATGTTGTAGCAAGCTTGTCGGCAGGAATGATGACTAAGTTTAGGTCGCTTGGATTCTTATGGACCATGGTTCATGTATGGCCGGACAGCGGGCATAGTATACGATGCCCAAATCCTGAAATCCTGAACCTCATAGCCTTTGTAGCGGATTGTTCCGGCGCCCAGATCATGTCATAGGAAATAAATCATTTGCACTAGCTTCCAAGGCCGTCTTAGCGCGGGAGCCTGCTTCCCCTTAAGTAAAGGACCGGAGAACCCCACCTGCGTAGTTTAACCTGAATCTGAATGAAATGATGTTCGGATGCCGTCGCCCGCCGAATTAAGGAAGAACAAGAAAACGAGACGAAAACCGTGTAAATGATTCGCTGAAAGATCTTTGGGGGCACCCCTTGAGATTTGAGATTTGGGGACTTGATTATCTGTCTCTGAACAATCTTAGGGGGACACCCCTGGCGATTTGAGATTTGGGATTCCATTATTTTTCTCTGAACAATCTTAGGGCTTAGGGGGACACCCCTTGCAATTTGAAATTTTTGGATTTGATTGTTTGAAAAAATCTTAGGGGGCACCCGTTGCGATTTGAGATTAGGCAAGATGATTAGAAATCTTAGCCTTGATTAGCCTTATATCGACCGATTTCTGAAGATGCTTCGCACCGGAACGCAATTTTAGTCAGAAAATTCAGGATGCTCCGCACGGGAGCGCGATTTTTCATGAAAAGTCGACGATTTTTTCAGGACGCTTTGCACGGGAGCGCAAGTCTATTCAAAATTTTCAGGATGCTCCGCACGGCAGTACGATTTTGAGCAAAAAATCCGTTTGGGCATCACACCGAAAAATCGATAACCCCCATGAGCATCCGCGACGAGCTACTCGACTCACCCAGAAGGGCCGAGCGGGGTGACCAAAACATGCGGGATTGCGCGGCTCACGAACGTGGAGAACTACCAGCACACGTCAACCACGCAAACATGACAGCTCGAACTCACGCACGACAACCTACAGAATAACTGATGCTTCGAGACGAAGCAGAAGACGTTGCCCGTGAAAGTAAAGTTTGAAAGCCGCAGCTGAAGACCAAAGTTAGGATACGAATTAAACGTTGCATATATTCGAAATGTCATTGCGCCACCGACACGGCCAGGACCAAACCAGCCGACACGAGCGAGATCCAAGCGCGATACCAATTCATGCTTGCGTATGTTAGAAGTGGCGCAGCACCTAGGGCAAGAGAAGCGGAGGCGGGGCAGCCCATGATGGCGGCGAAAGGCGGGCCAAAAAAGGCGGGCAAGGCCGTCGAAAAAACGAATTCACGTTGAATTCACGTTTGCGAAGTTGCACGGGCACCGCCCGTGGCTGCTCGTCCATGTCTGCGAATGTACAGACACATGTATGAGTGTGTTCGCACCCGAACATGTGCATGTGTTCGGTCGTGATGTTACGTGACGTGAGTGTTTGTGCATGCGCAAGCGGGTGGGTGTGCCCGCTGGTCCAGTGGCGCCCATGCCATGCAGACATGTGTCGTGCAAAGCTACCACGTGCGATGATACGCCGACGGTGCACGTGGCTGCCTGCGAACACACATGCGTGTGTGAGGGTGTTGACGCACGTGTGTGTGCGCGCCATCAGCACGGGTTGCAGTCACAGGCGATACCGCGACAAGTGCTGCGGCAAACGCAAAAATTCGCAGACCCAGAAAGATGCGCAGCGTGGCAGGTGCATTGCATGCCCCCCACGGCAGAAAAATCCACATAACAACATCTGATATTCAAAGGGGGGGTGGCGGGGCAGGGGACAAGTACTGTAGGAAATGGGGCCGGCGGGTGGACACACAAGCAACGGTCAGCACAAATTATAAACATGGAGCAAGAAATGACTGCAAGGGCAAGCTGGGAAGATGTGGGCGTGTGGGCGAATCGCTGCAGTGGGGATGCTGGGAGACGCGGGCGGATCGAGGGTACAAGGGCCGGGGGTAGAAGGGCTTGGCATGAAGGCCCAGAGAAAAGCGAAAACAAAAAAAACGGAATCCATTCCAAAAACGGCGGGGCATGGCTGCTATCCGATGCCATTCACCACGATGCCAGTGGTACCACACCAAATCCAAACGCCCATCACCGGCAACGACTGTTTCCCGAGTGAGCATTGTCGTGCACTTGTGAAGGCACATCACTCGTTACAACGTTTAGTCCCACCCCGATCGTGATGCGGCTCCACGCAGGAAGAGTACTTGCACAACGCTGGTTCTTTGACCTTGCTAACAGCTTCGGCCCATAAAGGGGAGTGGCGCTGCCTTGCTGCAGCTCACGTCACGTGGCTTCAAGTGCGTGCGGTCATTAATTTGCATGGCCCACCCGGAATAGAGGATGGTATGATGCCTTGCGATTTGCCATCACATCCCCATCAGTGCTGTCATCAATAATGCGGACCGTTTTTGCGATCGGCGAGGAGGCTGCTTGAAACCGACCCCTTCGTTTGGCGACAAGCGCTTCAGGAATTAAACGACGCTTACCTCGGCCGCACATGCTCGGGCGTAACGTGGTCCAAAACTCTCTGATACATGTGTCTGGCTGGTCTTGAGGCGCCCCTTCATACGACTCTCGCTCTAGGTACGCCTGTGCTTGTTTTTGCATTATGCTTGCCAGGTCGGCCGGTTGCTGCAGCAGATTTGAATTTGTGAAGCCTTCGGGCACACCGGCGAAGACCTTGCTAATAGCTACGCTGCTAAACATTTGCTGCGTAAATGCGCCGGGGGCGACCCCCTGACAAGTTGAAACTTACAAATTAAAAGCTGACCAGCCACCCTCGTCTTCTTGGAGCCATCCTTGCGCAACGAATCCTCGTTGTGGCTTACCTCGATGACGTAGCCCACAATACCACCGTGTGCTGTTGGGGTCAATCGGGTCTCATTTCGGGATGTTTTCAAGGTGGCGAACATGAAAACCATCTTGTTGCTCTCTGTGTGTGGGGAACAGGTTTGGGTCCTTGGGCCGCCACGCATGGGCTGTGCCACCCAACCCCGTGGCATGCTGCGGAAGCTCTGGCACACACACATACACACACACACACACACACACACACACACACACACCGCAGCAGCTGCGTTGTTTCCTGACTTGTTTGGCGTTGCGGCTCGCCTGCGGAGCGAAGGCTTTGCAGGTTTGTGGGTTTTTCGTGTCCTACCTTCCTCATTTCCCCCAACATTTTGTCCTGTGAAACTCCCTAGCTGTGATTATAACCCCGCGGTGACGCCGCGTCGCCGCCTCATAACGTCTCACGGGCGGTTGGGCTGGCACGCGACAGCTGGATGTCACAACAAGTATGATGCAGCATGGTAATTTCCATTGCATCCCCGTATGAGCGGTATAGACCCCAAAAAAAAAGTTTCCAACCCAATACGAGATTCCATGTTTCCTTCATGTGCCCGGCACGTATTTGTGAACTGGCGGACCCGCGCGCACCACAAGCCCTTCAAGAAGCAAGCCTGACACCTTCAAACCCCTTCGCCTTTGCGTAGTGCGTGAGTTTCGGCTCCAAACACGTCTGCCCCAAAGGCGTTGCCTGTTCTATGTTTTCGTGCCACAAGTACTATGCTTCATCATGTTGTATGACGCTGCTGTTCCATGCTACATGGTAATTTGTTCTAGCACGTCCCTTTGAACATGATACTTCTGTTGTTGGGTTCCAATCATTGTTTTTGGTGCATGGTGCCAATGAATGTTTGTGCCCCTCCCATGTTGCGAAGAAAGAGAAGCGTTGAACTGCGCGACGCGGCTTCGAAGCCCTGGGATTTCCAAACTTGAAACACGCGCCTCACAGCAACCCTCACAAAAACATTAATGGATCGTCGCAAGGAGAACAGCAACAACTTGATACAGCGTGGCACTAGCAAAAGCAATGCTTCCTTATCATGTCGGCTTTGAAGCAGAGTTGGCCGTTGAGGCATCTTGCTTTATCGCATGCGTCATGAGGGGCGCGGGGCACTGTGGTTGCAAGATGTAGATGGTGCAGAAAGGCATTGGTTCTGAGCCCTGTGTTGCATTTCGGGTTTGTGAATAGGATGTGTGCATTGCGCGGGCTCTGATTTGTGTAAATTGGAGTGATGGGGCACTGAGACCCTTAGCCCCCTGAACCCTACGCGCTCTACACCTTCGTTTGGCCCTGAACGCTTGACCTTAAACCTTTAGGGTATGGTCTGGAACTATTTGAGTTCAGATAACCTAGCGAATTTCTTCCAAGCATTGAGCGCCGCAGGCTTGGATGCAGGCTTGGGTGGCAAAGTTTACTGGCTGGGGTGTATGGTGGGGGATTTGAGGCGGTTGGGAAAACGTGTAGCAGAATGGGAATAAGATGTTCCGCTTTGGGACGTGCAAGGCTCTATGATTGTCAAATTTGTTTTGCTAGTGCCACACGATGACTATACAAAGGGGTTACATCGGCAATACGCGGACAATAGAATCACAAGGCAACCACGCATTGAGTCCAATATTGCCCGTACCCTGATTGCCCTTCGTCAAAATAACATTGATAAGCCGCCTTGCCCTGATATTGATTCCCCCCAACGCCAAGAAAATCGCAAACACGCGAGAACACTGATCCAGTGAAATACTTGCCGTCAACACAGCGTCGATACTAGAGGGGGCAAATGAAGGCCGATTCAGCCAGCGTCAGGATCTTCCTTGGTATTCTATCCGGAGACATGTAGGTTCCCATAATTCGGACTTCCATTGTCTTGCAAATTTGAAAAAACTGATACACTGCTTCGGGTACAAAGCGTTAGCGTCCGCAACCAGACATTGTACCCGTTCCTGCAGTAAGTTTTGTTCTGCTGTTTTCACCAAAAAATAAACCTGAGGGCTTGACAGTCAGCTCCGAACCCTTGCTGCCGCAGGTGCCTTCGAATGGAGAGGTTTCCGTGCCTGGATGGCGCACATCTATTCTCTCAGCCGCTCATCCACTTGGATCTCCCAAGCTGGGTTCCATAAGACCAACAATTGTTTGGGCTCAGCTACTATCTTCTCATGACTGACAACTGCACTGCTGCAGAGAAAATGAATTGATGTGCAGTCGCGACCCCATTGCAGACAGCAAATTTCACAGATGTTGTTGTAAGGGACCTTGTGTGAGGGGGCTGCCGCCCCCATGCTGCGGGACCTGATGCTGCAGGAACTGGGTGTTGCGATTCGTTCCAGCCACGGCCGCCCTGTGCTCTCCCAGCGGGCCCTGCCCGCGGCCCCAGCCACAATGGCACCACCGCTGCAGATATCCGCGCCCAACCTGATGACCGGTCAGTGCCATTGTTTTTTGCCTGGCCTCGTGTCGGCCCTCTTCCTGTGTTCTTCTACTGTTTGCATTTGTCCTATTTGAAGGTCCTGCTAACGGTTCGCAGTTCTTACCTTTGCAGCGGGCATCCGCTTGCGCTTGTCAAGCTTTGTATTCCTTCTGCGCCTTCCTGCCTTGGTAGTTGTTTGATAGTAGTGTCGCGTGGGCACATCGGCCTTTTGCAAGTCAGCCAAAAGCGCTGGCTTGGACAGTCTACATGCACATGGTGCTTGTTTGGGCTTTTTACAGTCAATGACAACACACGCGAAACCTCATACCATCCAAGAATTGGCCCAAACTCGTCACGACACAGAAGATCCCGTGGATCGTCCAGTGTTGGCCGCGACTCAAAAATTTCAGACAGCTGCAAGAAGGGCACCCGCAGACGTTCCAGCCGTGCTTTCCACGGATGGGTTTCTGCCTGACACTGCGTTCATTTCGCAGTACAATTACCCTCAAACCCATTTGTTTCACGCCTTCATGTGCCAAACCCCACTCCCACAAATCCCATACCCATAAATTGATGCAGCAATTGCCCACCTGAATCCCGTCAACTGCGGCTGCTTCCAAGGCGCCAGTGTGGGATTTGGTGTTAAGGCGTCTAATGTTCTTTGAGATGTTGCGGCCCCTACGCCCTATTCCTGAAATCCGAAACTTCCCTCAAGTGT
Organism: Symbiodinium pilosum; assembly: GCA_905231905.1. Lineage (NCBI taxonomy): Eukaryota > Dinophyceae > Suessiales > Symbiodiniaceae > Symbiodinium > Symbiodinium pilosum. The sequence continues at coordinate 41,353 of CAJNIZ010043764.1, forward strand.
TTAGCAGCAACGGACAGCACCTGCTTGGAATGTAGTGGCTCTAGGCCTCTTGAGGCTTTAAGGATCTAGGGCGCTGTGTACAGTTTAGGGCTTACAGATTCAGGTCTTCGGGGGGTTGGGGTTTGGGGTCAGCGGTCTTCAGATTCGGGTCTTGTGGAACGCTCCTGGTGGGAAGCTGCTGCAGGCAAAAAGAATCAGCAAAGACGAGGTTTCATGGTTGGTGTAGGGTTTGGCGTTTAGGGATCAGGTTCAAAGTTGTCGTACCCAAAAATTGAGGTGGATGCTCGGCAATTTGCAGAAGTTGAGGCGACCCTTCATGTCCTCATGTCGCAGTACAGATACCCTCAAAGCCATTTGTTTCACGTGCTCATGTGCCAAACTTTAATCCCACAAATCCCAAACCCATAAACTGATGCCGCAATTGCCCGCCTACCGCGGCTGCTTCCCAGGCGCCAGTGTGGGGTCTTTTGTTAAGGTGTCCAATGTTCTTCGAGATGTTGTGAGCCCTGAACTCTGTTCCTTAAATCTTAGACATCCTTCAGAGCAGATAGCGTGCGTCAACAAACAATACCCCAATCCTATCACTATAAGCCCTACGCGCTATTGTGTAAGCCTGAAATTGTAACTTGCTGAAGGCGAGTCTCGATGCTGCAAGATGTGACCATTTGCTTTCCGCAAAGTGTGAGTCCTTGGGCTTGCAGTTGGAAGTTCAGGACCCGAAATCTGCTTCCAGTTCCGAAGCCGAAAAACACCTTAAGCTCTAAATGCCAAGGCGCCGTGAGCCCAGACGCATGAAAAGAAATCCGTCTCGTGGGCATCTAGCCGAATCTAGCCCCAAAAGGGCGCCAAACATGGCATGCCGCGGGCTCCAACATGAAATCTGGAATAAATCACTTTTCATCTTAACATGCCCTACCCTTAGGAAATGGAATTTGCAAGGGGCCCGCCGCTAGATTCCAATTATCAGGTTCCACTTTCTGTTGTGAATTGCATTGGGCTATGTTGTGTCTGGGAAAATGGAACCAGTGAGGCGGCAGGTCCATGGTCCCATTATGGTTCCTTCATGTTGCAGCCACGGGGTTGAAAGTCCGCAGTATTGCGTTGCGCTCGAGCGGCCAATTTCATGCATCAGACATGGGCCAGAGACGAGCACTTGTGGAGCATGGGTGCCCGCAACAGTCTGATGGGGAAGTGAAGCTTTGGAAGTTCCATTTTCCTGCGCCTCTCCCCTTTTAGCGTGGGGGATATCTTATCCCTTTGGTTCTTGACCAAACAGCACTTTCTGCCCTGAGATGACGGCGTTATCCCGGATCAGTGTTTACAAGGTTGCAGGAAGAGCCTTGCCTGCGTTGGCCTTAGCAGACTGCGAGCGCAGGGGTGTTCTGAGTCTCAGCAATACACCGCCCGTGTTTTGCATTGCTGCAGTAAGCGCGGCTAGGAGCACGCTGTGCCAAAACGGTTCCAGGCAAAATGCGACAACAAACAAAAAACTCCAAGGCCGTTAGTCCGTAGGGGCTACACTTGAGTAGACAAACCTTGTCAATTTTTCATGAACATTTGAGAAGACGTGATGAAGGAAAGCCTAAGAGGGTCACCTTGTGGCGCGCGCAAAAGTCCAGCGCAGAGCGAACCTGGACCTCGAAGGCGGCCGATGGAAACACAATGGGTGTGGGGTTTCATCATAGTTCCAACAAACAGGCAACCTGCTGGATATGGGGTTTAAAGCTTAATGCGGGATCTTGTGGAACGGTTGCGAAACGTGTTTTCCCACGCCTCCTTCCATGCAGGAAGGACCACGAAGATGTTTGGGAAAACTTCTGCTTGGGACGTTTCAAGCCATAACTCCATAAGCTGTTGTTAAAGCCAAGTACCACCCGCGGGAATGCTCTGGGAGCGTCGCGGAGAAGATACTGAAACTGCTCCTGAAGCTTTCTTGCTCCTGGCATGTCTGTAGAAAGCAAATTGAACCGACCTTTAAACCCCTAAACCCTACAAACCCTAAACCCTGTAAACCCTAAACCCTATAAACCCTAAACCCTATAAACCCTAAACTCTATAAACCCTAAACCCTATGAACCCAAGGGATCTGCTGGCCATGCCTTGGGAGGCCTCAAGCAAATCCTTAATAGGCTCGGGGTCAAGGGCTTAAGATTTAGGAGTTGCACTGGAAGGGCAAATGGTTGAAGGCGAGCCGGCAGTCTGAGAAATGGATGAGTGATCATCCACTTACTTGAGCACCTGCCGTGCGCCTGCATGTGCCGGTTTCCTTGCAATTGATCGTTGCTGCCACCCACCTGCCCCGCGACACTCCACACCCATGATCCTAAACCCTACGCCTGCATGGGCCTGCGCCTTTCCATTTGTTCAACCCTAAATCCAATAGTGACTAAGTACGGTGGTGGGGTTTCGGTTTTGAATTTTACGAAGTACAGATGGGAAACGCACAAAAAGTTGTCACACCCGCCTCCAGGCAAAGAATAAGATGAGGCTAGCGCTATCGGGGGCCAACTGTTAAAAGATGACGCCCCTTTGTGTGTAGCATACGAGTCTTCTGGGAGAGGGAGACAATGTTGGTTCAGATGCACTTTTTGTGTGTCCAGCAAGACCAGACGTCCCCCGAAGGAGTATAGTTGCATGACATGCCATACGAGCTAGGATATCCAAAGCCACCTGCTTCTCGAGTAGCCTCTCTGCCTCATTTCTGTTTGAGCTTGCGTTGTCAACGGTTTTGTGTGAGGGGTGTTGGTCTATGGATGTATGCCCAAAGCCACCAATGCGTTCCTGGACCCCAACAGCAACACTTCAAAGCCTTGGCCGTAGGCTTGTGCCAGAGGGTTTCTGGTCTGGGGGAGCTTCAGGAATTGTCCCATGGCCTGGCTACAGCTTCCAGCCTCCCCGTTAGAGGTTTAAGGGTTTGTGTATTTAGGTTTGGGTGTTTGACAATGATCCCACAAAAGCCCGGAATCCTTACAGTACAAGCTTTCCTCATGGCCCTGGACATTAAGCCTCGGACTCCAGATGCAATTAGCATCGATCCTGTGCCATTGCCCCGCTGGCACGAGGTCGCAGAGCGCTCTGCGAAGTTAAGCCTAGCAAGTTCTCCGGCGCAGCCCTGCTTCGTGAAGGGTCTTAGCGAGTCTCTCTGCCATATGAGTGGGATTGGGGGCCTCCATGCAAATTCCATAGCCTTGATCCCTAAACATTCCTAAGCTCCAGCATCTAATTGCCAAACCCATTCTGTCCACTCAATATCTTCGACCTCAATTTCCTAGGCCCTTCATCTACCCTCTATATACTCTAAATAGGGACCATTTACCCGTATTGAAATGGTACAAGGAGGGTCCTGGCTGATACAACCGTTATGCAATTCCAGGCCACGGCTTGGCCGTGGGGTTTCAACGCCTCGCAGCTTCGTGCTCAAAGGTGAAACGTTTGTGTAGGGCAAGGTTTGCTGAATTTCAACATCCATTTCCTCAAGTGTCAAAGCCGCCATTATCCCTGATTCTAAACAGTCCCAGACGGGACCCATGCGACTGCGAATTCAGCGAATGAAGTGCCACCTTCGCTAAGCAAACCAGCTTGCCTGCAAGGTCTTCTTGGCCCACCTGGATTGCTTGCAAAGAAACAACCGCCGTTAGAACCTCTTGCCTTGTGTGGCTTGAGAATTTGAAGCTCTGGCGTACAGCGGGGGCATGCGGAAGGGGTCTCCCCAAAGGGGTTCACTCTGAAGGCTGCTGAGGCTTAGGAAGGCCTAGCAAGGCTTAGCAAGCCTCAGTAAGCCTTAGTAAGCCTTGTAAGCCTTAGGAAGCCTTAGGAAGGTCCAGGCATATGGAAAGAACGAGAAGATGCCTTTTTTCCCCATGGTTCAAACGGACCATGAACCCTAAACCCTAAAGCCCTAAAACCCTAAAACCTTCTGGGTCACAGCTGCGCATGCATGCTTTTACAGCAAAAGGGCCTGCGTGCGAAACTGATTTGACCAGGATCGCATGTCGATAAAGACTTTGCACATCTGTCCAAAGCATCGTGCCCAGTCGAAACCTTGAACCCGACCGCAAACTATTTGTTGTGGCAAAGGCTCATTGCCCATTCCTGGGTCATCAAGGCTTGAGCCATTCTTGAGCCTCTCTGCCTTGGCTGCTGAGTGCCGCCGAGTGGGCGGGCTGCCCAACGCTCTCCAAGGGCATCCCACTGCCGTCAGCAGCGCTCAGAAGCACTCAACGCCCCCCCTCCTCTTGGCAGCGCTTGGTAGCACTCGGCAACGCTCGGGAGCACTCAGCAGCGCTCTGGCAGTACTCAGTCGCCCACGCAAAAGCACCCGGCAGCACTTGGCAGCCAGCGCAGGGTTCTGGCTCGCTTGGGTCAAGTCCCACGCGCAGCCACCTGGCAGTCAAAATTCCTGCCAATCTTGAGCTGCAAAGCAGCCTTTGTGGTGCTGCGCAACAGCCATGCCGGCTTCTTGAGAAACAGTAGAATTATCATAACACGCTCTGGCGCCAAATCTGAAGACACAAGACTTGTCTGAAGCGATCAACTCTGCGCCAATGCATACCAACTATCTAAACGTTATTTCAGAATTTCACCTACCCGGACCTACCCACCTGCCATTCAATTATCTGAGTCATTTCGGCTGCCTAGCTGATAAAAAATCATATTATTTGGGGGGCACCGTTTGGGGGGGCCTGCCCTGCACCCGTCCATACAGGCATCTCACCATCAGCATCTGCCTGGTTTGGCCAAGCGCGCCAGGCTCTCAACGCACTGACATCCGCTTACCATCCGCAGCCGCATGCAAGGGCAAGATTGTGTAAGTGAGGGCTTGTCTGAACTTGGAACTTTTGTTGGGCCGAACTCGAGCTATCATGTCTGAGCGCCACGTCTTCAACCTTGAACTTCATTTAAGCTGATGCGATTGATAGCGCGGAGCCTCAGTAGTTGGCCTCGGTGAGAGGCCGGGGAGGTGCCTAGACCCCTCACGAAGCCTCCGCCATGCTTCTCAAAGCCTTAGCCCTTCGGCGTCTCTACGCCTTGATATTTCTCATCGGACAACTGGCTGAATGCAGCTCATGGTCGCCTCAGGTGCAATCTTCTGTCGATCTCAGTCATGGTATACATAGGCATGTGGGCGCACCGTTGGCAGATGGCATCCGTAGAATGTGTCCAGCAGAACTTTCTGGGCCTGTGACTCGCGCGATTGTGGCAGAGCTAGGAAGTACATGAATCCATGTTTCCATGGAAAGAGCAGCGGCAGGGGCAGTTGCACTTGGATTTCGCATTGTGCCAATCTTGCTCCGGTCTTGTTTGCGCATTGTTGCTGTGATGCTGGCATGGTACTGCCGCATGAATGCCGAGGTACCATCATACCCATCCAAGAAGGCATATGCCACATCAATTTCACCAATGGGAAGTGTGGAGTCTTGGTCATGCTGTCTGAGAATGGCAAGCAGCGTGTAAGACATGCTGATGGGCAATACGCTCTGCGTATTGTGACTTTCCTGTGCACATGCGACCTGGCATGGTCAAGATCCTAGAAGGCACACGCCCAAGGTCAGCAACGCGGGGAAATGCCGCTAGCATAGTCGCACGCTAGGTTGTGTAAGCAGCTTTGTGGTGCATCAGTGGGTGATGGACTCTTGCCGCTTTGAAGCCGAATGCTCACATCATGGCAGCCTACAGGTGTCCACCAATACTGAGACAAGTCCTTCAAACTCACCAAAGGCATGTCACACTTACAGATGGTGCAGGGGATGGACCTTGGGGAGTGATACTCCGTGTTGGCACTGCCTAACACGAGGACGTGAACCAAGGGAAATGATGTGGTAGCACCGGTCTTGTCCATGGCATGCACACGGCGAGCGGTCCGGCGCATTGGCTGAAGTTTGCAGCTGCAGTGTGAGTCCTGGAACGGGACCCAGGAACCCACAAAATGTTCGGGTTTTGCAAGTAGAGCAAGGTTGAGAAGTTTTTGGACGAGATTGATCTTCAATTCTCTAGCCTAGCTAGCCGCTAAACTCATGAACCCTGAACCCTGAGAAATGATGCCATAAACCCACGAACCCGAGAGATTGAACATTTTGTCCGACGGAGCCTGGAGCTCCCTCCAGCCATCAGTGAAGCTCCGCTTGTCTCCGCAAATTTCTAACCTTCTACTGCGTTTGAAACCAACATCGCAAAGTTCCAAACATCTGGCTTCCTTCACCTAAATGAACCATTGACTTGACATAAAGACCATGCCTGGAACATGCAATCTTGCATCTTCAAGCCTTGAGCGCTAACCTCTTGACCCTACTCCCCAAAGCCCCGAACTCGAATCGCAACCCTGATGGGAAGATCTTGGATCCCAACCCCTGAGACCTGATTTGGGAGCCGTGAGAGCTCCTTTTTGGGACCTTGCTGTGCTTTGAGAAAGCTTGAGGCGGAGAGCCGAAATTCAACAAAGCTTTGAATTCGGCCCTTCCTCACCCTTAAGCCTTACCCCAGAGCCCTGCATCCATCCTCCATTCTGCTAATGCCAGCAGAAGCTCACCAAAGGCGAGGCGTAAAAAATTGCCTCTATGCAGTTTTTAGAGTTTACAGGCTCATAGAGGCCCAAGGGCTGACAAAGCATCAAGTTGTTGGCACTTTCTGGGCGTGTCTAGAAGGGAGAAGTACCTGAATCTCCCCCCCCCTTCCTGCAATGTTTCTTTCCTTCAAGCAAGGGGTGGTTCAGGTGCTAAATTGAAACTGGTTGCCCATGCTCAGAAATCAGAATGGCCAGGCTGTATCTGAATACCTTCTTTGGAGACGTGTGACAGGTTGCATGGCTTGAGCAAACCGCTGGATTAAGAAGGGCGTTAGAAATTATCGTCCTGGTGATATTCAGTCTTGGTAGTACGCAATTAACCTTGTTTACTGCATCCCTGATATTGTTGATGTAAGGCTCGAAGGCAAGAGATGAGAGCAATTCTAAAAGGCATGACTGTTGAGATCACTACGACGCTATCTTGTGATGGTACTGACCACAGCAGAACTGACAGCAAGAGCATCAAGAGCAAGCTACGCAGCCAGCACTGCCATCACGAGGCTAGCTCTAAGCTTCAAATCTTGACAGTATCATTCCACATGGGGTTGCACAATCCTAAACGCAAAACCTCAAACCCTAAACCCCCAAACCCTGAACCCCAAAACCCTTAAACTTCATAGGCTCCCATTTCTGGTGCGGCCATGCTTCTCTGTGGCCTGGGTTATTGGGGCTTAGGTTAAGGGAACTATTCGGGGATATGCTAGGGCGTATATGAGCTATAGTCTAAACTCCCTAAAGGGGCTTATTTGGGGGATAATGTAAGGGAGTATAATAGGGGCTACTAAGGGCTTCTAGGAGTTTAGGCTCTAGCTCCTATGAGAACGACAGTTTCAAGGAACGGTAAGGAGAATGGTCACTGGTCCCTCCCGCTGACAGGATTCGTAGAGGTTAATTTGACGCGGTTAGACTGGGATAATGGACAATAAAACGGAAACTACTATTTAGGGTTTAAGGTCTAGTGGATTTCACGGAGATCCTGTCAATCCAGCTTCAACGGCAGATCTTGCACGATCCAGGCCCCCCAAGCCCCAAGGACTAAAAGCTCCAAATCTTGGCCGGAGTGTGTTAGAAAGCCCGCACAGAAGTGACCCTTGTTTTTTGGAATCCCCCAAACACCCTAAATCCCCTCAACCCTAAGCCCCCAAAAGCCCTACGCCCAAAGCCCCCAAACTCCCTAAACAGTAAACCCTATACCCTAAGGCCCCCAAACACCCTAACCCTAAGAAGCCCCCGAACACGTTAAACACTAAAGACTAAGGCCACCAAGCACCTTGACCCTAACCCCCCAAACACCCTAAACACGCTAAACCTGGCACCCTCATCCGGAGCACTGGCTGAGCGGAACCCTTCAGGGTTTTAGGGTTTTAGGGTTTAGGGTTATCTAACCCAAAGCAGAGGCTGCAAGTACCCAATAATTAGGTACTTGGGCTTTGAGTTTAGGTATCTGGGTTTTGGGTAATAGTTATCATAGTACAGTCTTTTAGGAATCAAAGTACAGGTTTTGGGTAGGTATTTGATTATTAGGTACTTAGGCCCGGCCCTTAGGGTAAGCCATGAAACGGCAAGGTATCCGAAGGCGGGAGGGTGATTGTTTTGGGTTGTTTGGCGGTTAGTCTGCACAGCTTTTAAGGGCCGCGTTTGGGGTTAGAATTTTGAAGCTAGGGCTCAGGGATCCAAATGAAACCAATTAGAATCTTACGTCCCCTTGGGTCCCATAAACACCTTTAACACACTCTGTAGAAAGTTTTTTTCAATAAATCAAGTCCACAAATCTCAAATCGCAAGCAGTGTCCCCCTAAGATTTCTCAGCGAATCGAGTCCCCAAAGCTTAAATCGCAAGGGGTGTCCCCCTAAGGTTTTTCAATGAATCAAGTCCCCAAGTCTCAAATCGCAAGGGGTGTCCCCCTAAGATTTGTTCAGAGAATCAAGTCCTCAAATTTCAACTCGCAAGCAATGTCCCCCGAAGATTTTTCAGCGAATCAAGTCATCAAATTTCAAATCGCAAGGGGGTCTCCCTAAGAGTTTTCAGAGAATCACATCCCCAAATCTCAAATCGCAAGGGGCATCCCCCTAAGACGTAAACGGTGTCCCCCCAAGGTTTTTTCAATGAATCAAGTCCCCAAGTCTCAAATCGCAAGGGGTGTCCCCATAAGATTTTTTCAGATAATCAAGTCCCCAAATCTCAAATGGTAAAGGGTGTCCCCTGAAGATTTTTCAGAGAATCAAGTCCCACAATTCTCAAATCGCAAGGGGTGGCCCACAGGATTTTTGATTCTCAGATTCTTTCCAGAGAATCATTTTCCCAAATCTCAAATCGTAAAAGGTGTCCCCCCAGGATTTTTTAAGAGAATCAAATCTCTAAATCTCGAATCGCAAGGGGTGTCTCCATAAGAGTTTTTGAGAGAATCAAGTCCCCAAATCTCAAATCGCAAGGGGTGTCTCCCTAATTTTTTTCAATAAATTATATCTACAAATCTCAACTCGCAAGCAGTGTCCCCTTAAGATTTTTCAGAAAATCAAGCCACCACATCCAAATCGTAAGGGGTGCCCCCTAAGATTTTTCAGCGAATCATTTCCCCAATTATCGTCTCGTCATCTTGTTCTTTATTTCGGCGGGCGACAACATCCTCATATTATCTCATGTAGATTCAGGTTAAACAGCACATGCGGAGTTCTCTGGTCCTTAAAAGCCTTAGGATTACTCCTCTTGCAATCTATGATTTTGGGACCTATATTTTTATATATGAATTTAAAAAAAATATAGGTGTATACGCCTTGCGAGTGGTATTTTTGGGATATGAATTTTCTATAGGAAGATGTCGCGGGGCGTCCCTTACGATTTATATTTTAGAGATTTGGATGCTTAAAATATTTTAGGAGATATCCTTATAATTTGAGATTTTTGGGTTTGAATCTTATAATATTAAGATTCTAAAAATTATAAATCGTAAGGAGATGTCTTGATAAGATTTTTCTGGGAAATAATCTGGATATATAAATGAGGGAATTTTAAAGAGAAAAAAGGAAGAAATATTTTTTTTATGCGGATGGCAGGCTACCCCTCAGCGCAGGTCCGAAGCGATGGATGACGAGTTGGTTTTAGGAGGATGTGTTGGGCGGAGGTCTTATTGAGTTATTATTCGTGTATCGTCTCTGTTTCTGTCTTTATTTCTGCGGGATCTTGGATCTCTGGGCGGGCGGGGGCGGATTTAATATATGCCCTCGGGATTTGATATTGCGCGTTTTTTCTTCTAATACGACCGCCTCATTTATTTCTCTTGGACGGTCGAATTCGTATCCGCCATTTGGAAGATAGATAGGGCAAAGAAAATACAATCATCTCGTATATAATTGAAAAGACGTATTACGTTAGGCCTTTAGATCATCTATTAAAGGCCCGCCTCGTTCGCCGAATACCTAGGGACGGAAGATCTTACGGAAATAAAGATAGAAATGCAGGTAATATACGAGTAAGCTGAGGGGTAAGCTGGATACTCTTCCCAGGATCGCAATAATTCAAATTTCAGATGCTCCGCACGTCTATGCACGAGAGCATAATTTTGAATGATAAATCTATGAAATCTTGAGGCAATTCCGCGCGGAACGCGATTTTAATATAATTATATTCTCTGGGATTATTTTTGAGTGAATCTCCTTCCAGAGAATTCTCTCTCCCTGCGGCAGCGATTGCTTATATCAGGATGACGAATTAGCTTTAGGAAGATCTTTTGGGCGGAAGGCTTATTGAGATATTACTCGTGAATTATCTCCGTTTCTGTCTTTATTTCTGCGGGATAATAGGTCCCTGGACGTTCGGCGGGCGGCGGCGGACTTTAATATATGATCTGGGGACCTGACGTCATACGTCCTTTCTTTTTCAACGATATTATACGAATTTGACTTATTTTCTTTCGCCTACGTATCTTCTAAATGGCGGAAATAGACCGGAGGAAGCATTTTAATGATAATAGATTTTATATTCAAAATGATCAAGATGATCCATTCGAATGGGAATTTTGAGGATGCTCCGTCCAGGAATACGATTTTGAATGAAGAAATCTACGGAATTTCGATTATATTCCGTAGGAGAATTCAATTTTGGATTGAAATTCTGAAATTATTAAAATCTTCTATTCGGGAGCGTAATTTTTGAATGAATTTGCGCATATAAATCGACGAAATTTTGAGGAAGCGTTGCGCAAGAGCACGATTTTGCATATTTTAAGATAAAATATCGTTATAAAATTTCAATCGTCTCGCATAAGGACGTAATTTTATATTATTGAAGATCAGTGATTTTGAAGATACTCCGCACGAGAAGACGATTTTATCAAAATTTTCAAGATGATTCGTATGAGAATACGATTATTTTCAAAATATTCAGATGCTCTCTACGAGAATGCGATTTTGAATAAAGAAATCGATGGAATTTTGAAGATCTTCTGCACGGGAGCACGATTTTGAATGAAGAAGTCTATAGAATTTCGATTATATTCCGCAGGAGAGCTCAATTTTTGATTGAAATCATGAAGTTGCCTAAATATTCCGCGCGAGATCGTAATTTTGCATGAATTTGCGATTCGGAATCAGATTCCAATAATTTCTTTGGATTTCTTGAATAGCGAGATTTTCTAATAATATTGATCTAAAAGAAAGGCGAATTCATATCGAGCAATCATAATGTCATAAAACGACGATTCTTTGAAGACGTTTTGCGTGGGAGCGCGTTTTTTGAATATTTTATGAAATCTTGAAGAATTCGGATATATCTAATTCGCATATAGATTCTCATATTAAGATGAATCTTAAAGGGAAGGAATTATTTTGGAAAAAAATGAAGCTATTTTGGAAAAAAAAATGACGTCATAAAATGACGATTTTTCGAGTATGTTTGGAGCGAGAGTGCGATTTTTGAATGATTTAAGGCGTATTCAAAATATTTCTGGGATAGAAGAAGAATCTCAATATCGGCGGACGAGAATCCATTAAATGATTAGAAATCTAGCTATGAATATGGATAAAAAAGAAATTCTGAAAATAATAATTCTATTTGAATTTGAATAGAAATAAATCAAATGGGATGAATGATATTTCAATATATTTTTGGAAATTTATGCGACGGCAATACAAAAAAATCATGAGATTCTAATTCTAATATAATTTATGATATTAATCTTATTGAATATAAGGATCGAAGAAAAATTATCTTCTTATGATTCTTTGAAGGAAGCTTAGGATTTAGGATTTTGGATTGAGAGATATAGGATTTAGGATTTAGGATATGAAGGATATCGTAGATTCCCTTAGCTCAATCATCTGAATAGAAATCGAATTAAGGTTAATGAAGGGGGAATCCAAGTAGTGGTATATACAATGATGATAAGTATAGACGAAGAAGATTTAGGAATTAGGGCTTTCCATTGGGAATCTCAAGATAATTATCTTGAACCTAAATCGTAGACCTTAAGCAGATAGCCTATCCCTCAAAATAATCAAAGGCACGCCTATGAAGACGATCGACCCTTTGCTTAAAGACGTCAATATTTATTTGCAGGAAGATATATACTAATATATCCTGAAAGGAGGGCATCTTTTCAATCCGAATTCCTAAATTATAGGAAAAGTCAAGGAAAATAACAAATTTCATGAGAACGTAAATGCGCCTGTCAGATATCTCAAGGAATCAAAATTAAATCGTCTTTTGAGATTCCTTGAGGCTAGGAAAGGAAATTAGATCTGAAAAATAAAGTATTTGATGAATTCTTCTTTTTATCTATCTTCCTGATTATTGGATCTATCTTATTGGAAATTAGAAATTATATTTCTCTTTTTCGATAGAAAAACGACTTTTTCTATTCTATTATTCTATTTTCATAGGAATTCGTATTCTATGTTATATCTTATAATCTTTTCTTTTTAGATTTGTGATTTATATTCTTTATCTTATATCTATATAGAATTCTATATTGATATCATATTTTTAATGACAATTGATTATTAATATATATTCTATATATATTTATATAATATACTTAATATGATAGCAAAATATTTTCTAAAATTATATGTATATATATCGGTCAAATAAATTCATATAATAATATACTTTATATTCAATCATAGATTGATTTTTTAGATATATATATATATAATGATATAAAATATATATTCATATATAGATAATAAATTGATAAATTTTATATATATAAAAAAAAGAGATATATCGAATTAATAAATTCAAAAGAATCTTATCATTTATATTTCTT